>PVKA01013752.1:0-54143 GCA_004027165.1 Ctenomys sociabilis | reverse complement strand
ATAGATAGATAGATAGATAGATAGATAGATAGATAGATAGATAGATAGATAGATAGATAGATAATGTGTGGTCTTATGTAAAGATATATATATATATATATATATATATATATATATACCTTAAATGTTAATTTTATCTATTCATTAGTCTTTAGTACAAAATAACCTAAGAGATAAAATATGCAAACATAATTTTCTTCATTAATTTAGCTCATTTTCTTTGTTTGTTTGATTTTTTGTTTTTGCAACTGCAGTTTTGAATCATTGCTAAATGTTATTCTCATTGGTGCTTCCGGAGTTCAAGCAGTAAACTCCCATCACCATTGTATTTACCTTATTAATTAGATAATTATCATTGAAGTACCAAGCTAAACTTATGAGTACTGATGGAGGATGTGGGAAGCTGTGCAGAGATAGAAAATGGAAATCTGTGTCCCTCCTGCAAGAGTGCTGAGCTAATAATCAGTACAGTATCCTACTTTGTTCATTTTTTATCTTACTGGGCTCTCCATTGTCAGGTCTATGTGGTCATGTCTTCCTGTTTCCACCTTACTTTGCCTTACAGGCTCCTTGTTTTTATTGCTATAGTGTAATGAGCAGTCCAACGAGTGTAGCAGAACAGTAGCATGTGGTTATGTGTGCACCTGAGTTTGCTGATATTTCCTCACAGCTCTGGGCATTGTGAGTCCAATATCAATATGTTAGATAGGTGTCTGGACAGGTCTGTCTACTGGATTGCAGACAGCTGACTTCTTGTTATGTGTTCAGGATTTAAGACCACCTGTGCACCATTAGTTAAGGAGGGAAAGGGAAAAAGGGAACTCTATGATATCTTTCTTTCTTTCTTTCTTTCTTCTTCTTCTTCTTCTTCTTCTTCTTCTTCTTCTTCTTCTTCTTCTTCTTCTTCTTCTTCTTCTTCTTCTTCTTCTTCTTCTTCTTCTTTTTCTTTCTCCTCCTCCTCCACTTCCTCCTCCTCCTCTTCTCTTTTCTCTTCTTCTCCTTCTCTTTGTACTGGTCATTGGAAATTGAATCCAACCCTTTTATTTTGTGACAGACTAGGTTATCCAGGCAGAACTTGAGCTTGGATTCCTCTAGCTCCAGCCAACCAAAATGCTAGAATTACAAACATGTACTACCAAGCCCAGTTTGGTTTCTTTCATTAAGAACAATAATAGTAATACCAAGTCATGACACTATTTTTGTCAGCTCATACAACCTGAATCCCTTCTTTACTTTAAATACAACACTTTGAGGGAATAGGACTTTAAACATGAACTTAGAGGGAAATGTATATTCAGTTCAAACTGGTGAATTATTGTAAAATATATTGGTTCAAAGTTTTAGTACCATAAAACTTCAATTTTGGTGTGGAATACAGGGCTACCAGTGACATATTTTCTGCAGGAAAAATTTTTATGGAAATTGTACACACAGATGCCTACCAAATTTTATACACATAGCTCTTTCTTCACTAAAATAACTGTGTCATTTTTTTCTAAAATTGGAAGCATTTCCTTTTTGCACAATTCATCTTTGTCAGACTATTGCTTCTGTTCAAATGCTTTGTAGCCATTTCGATTAACTCTGGCCCTTGATGTTCAGAGTTTCACTTTGATAGAACACAGAACTGCTTTGTGCATTCCACTTAGCATTTGGCAGCAGCAGACATTCTGACACTGAGCCAAGGCATGGGCTTATATTTGGAGTGCTGAGCCATTCTCATTTTTAATGTCATTGATGATAAAGTAAAAATCTGCTTTTAAAAAGATATTTATATATCAGAAACATCTTCATTAGTCATGACTTGCAAGATTTTTAAAATCCATTACCTAAAGCCATAGGTAATGGGCTCATTTAGTATTCTTTTGAAGGTGTAGAAAACCTGTGCAACTCTCCCCAGAAGTCCCCTAATATTTTAAAACTATTGTACTGCAGCAGCAGCAGTGAAATCTCGAAGTAAAAGCTCAACCTCATCAAACTGGCACTGTGTTTTATTCAAACAGGTAAACTTTGGTACAGTACACAGATTATAGTAAATATAAGTAAGAAGATAGATATTCTAAAAGTAACTTGATATCCTATTTTTCATGATAGCAGCTCATAAAGACACAATTAGTGAACAAATTTTGATGAAGTTTCATAGTATTCACTGCAGACTGATGTCTTTCAGCTCTGGTTTAGGAATTTATGATCCAGTTGTCATAATTTAATATAATAATACAAGTTACAAATTATCTTGCAGTATTGGATATGTATTTTTTTCTTTTGGTTTTGCTAGTTGTGAACCTATTCTTTTAAATAAAACTTTAATTTAACAGCTAGTGAAATGGCTCAGCAGACTAAGTACCTTAGGGACTTTGAATCTATCCGTGGCACCACACTCCATGCTAGCCCCACCTCTGGGTGCTCTGAACCGGAGACCTCATCCAGGAGTGGTGACACACACCTGTAATCCCAGGCATGAAGACCGGAGACAGGAGGGTCACTATGAGACTGAGCTGAGTATTAATACTGTACCAAATACATCAATTATTTTTTTCATCCATACAATTTAAACTGAAAGGACAAGAAGAATATGAGCTATCTGTTCAACTGTTCAAAACAATGTATCTTAAAAGTTGAATATGTTAGATTTTTACTATTAATTGGAGATATACATTTTTCTCAGTTTTAGGAATGTATTTTATCATAGACTTCATACAATAACTGCTACTTTGATAAATCCTCAGGCCCGAAAGAATCAGGAGTACATTTACACATTAGGTCAGAAAAAGTCTAATTTTCACTTTGTTCTTTTTAGTAGCAAAAGACTATTTTACACCATGTTGATTTCAGAAATTAGGCTTTCAGATACTCACCAAAGCATATTAGTTTTATCTAGCCTTATATAAAATTCAATCAGTTGGTGTAGAAATAGATAAAAATGTGTAATATTTTCAAATATCTGACATAGTATTGGCATCTAAGTGTATTATAGTGATATTTACTCACTGCTGTCATATATATATTGGAATACTAATGAAATTATGAATAAACTATCAACTTAAAATTCTATTAGATAAAATTTAAATATAAAATACTTATAATTGTTGAATAGTATTTTAATATTACATATTTTATAATGCATATTATTGTTATACAGTTTTTAAACTGCTATAGTGCTGCTGATTTAAATTATGAAAAACATGTATTTATTAAGTCTAATGCCATAAAATAAGTATCCATAAGTAAGAGAACACAACTTTAGAATTTTTTTTATTCCGCAACACAAATGTGTTATTCTGACACAGGCCTCTTCCAAAAAAAAAGATGTTTATTGCCTCAAAGTTCTGGAGGTCTAAGGATATGGTGCCACCCCTTTGCAACTCGTATAAATTTTTGTTAGGTCATGATGGTAGGAACATGGGTAGAGGGAGGAAGAGAGAGAGGAAAGAGAAAAGAAAGAGATATAGAGACAGACAGACAGAAAACAAAACTGCGAGACAGAGGCAGAGATAGCAAGACACACGGAGACAGAGATACACAGAGAGGGAGAGACAGAGAGAGACAGAGAGAGTCAGAAACATGAAAATGAGAGGAGAGGAGAGGAGAGGAGAGGAGAGGAGAGGAGAGGAGGGAGGAAATAGAAATCAAGTATCATCACAACTCACTCTCAAGAAAACTCACTCCAAGTCAGCAGTAGACTGACTCCCCCAATGACCCAGAAACTGTCAACTAGGCCTCCCCTCCTAAAAGTTCAACCAGTAGCTTCATAGTGAACAGCAGGTTTCCGAGACTTTTGTAGAAGAATTTGAACCATATCTAAGCCATAGTGCCCATCAAAAAATACATGTCCTTTTGTGCCTAAGTATCTTATCAATTTTTCTGTTTACCTTTGTAAAACGATGAGCAGAAATGTTGAGGAAAAGTCCTGTCAAATGGTAATGAACATTCAGATGAAACACAGTGTCAGGAGAGAACTTCCAGGGGCACCAATGAAGTAAATGTGATACTCCAGAGAATCAACGGGTTTTGGTTTAAATTATACTGATCTTTAAGGTTTGAGACAGGCTTATTTTCCTAGACACAATAATCTGATAGACATCTTGTTATTCACCTTTGCTATTATAATCATACTGTACATAAATTATTTATTTCCTAGGCTGCTGAATGTTCCAAGAATGTGTCTCAGAAATATAGATCATTGGTGTTACTTGCTGCATGAATTTCTATAACTCTACCCTCATACAGTTTTGATAGAAAAATCTACAGTGTTTTCTTTTTGCACTATTTATCGACATCACAGTAGAAGCTTCATAATGAAATTTAGTAACTTCTGCAGTTCAACAGTAAAGACCTCAGCTTCAAATCACCTTACTATTAATCAAGGCTATTTTGAGAGAACAAAGTGGTGATACAAAGGCCATTTGATAATTAAATGATGTGTGAAGAAACAAAGGGTTTCCACCTCAAAAATTCTAACCTTCCAATCAACTTAATCAATTCTATGGAAAATTTACTTCACCAGAAGTTTGCATACAAGTTTGCAACCTAATAATAGCTGCTCAAAAGTAAAAACTTCCTTGTTAAATATATTAAAATTAATGATGATCGGTTATTACACACAGATATGCACATATTGGTATTTATTTATAATTAGTATATCTTTATAAATCCTCTTAAAATTTTTAGCTGTCCTTTTAATTTTAAAAATATAAAAGGGGCTAATTCAGCTTTGTAGAATTTGCCTAACATAATAATAATTAACACAAATTCATAATAACTAACATGATATCTGAAAAAAAGATTAAAAATCAGAAGCCTACTCTTGTCTTACCTCTATGAACTTGAGTCTGAAATGAATAAAAGATTTAGACTTCTAGAAGGTGAAAAACACAAATTATAAAGAATGTGTCCCTCTTCCTGTCCTGCACTAGAAAACAATTTATTTGATTGTTCTGATTATTTTAAATAAACATCTATATCTATATCTATATCATCTATATATCTATGTTTTGTTGTGCAGTGGGTCTCAATGAGACTTAAGATTTAATTCGGATTAAAATGAATTTCATAATAACTTTAGGATATTATTTGTCTATTTTATCCTCATTTTCTTACTAGCATGAAAGGAGTCTAGAGGATTCATAATGTATGGTATGCTGATGTCAATCTGATGGTTAGATGGATGGGGATTTATGTATTCTTGCATTTTTTATATTTTTCTAAAGTACTAGTAATAAATACGGACATTTTCAAGTATTAATTCCATTTGTGCTCAACTTTTCAAATGCACTCTTCTTTGCTGTAATATTTTGTTGCCTAAACACAAGGACTGGCAATTTTTTTCTCTAAAAGGCAAGATGGTAAATAATTTTGATGCTGGAGGTCATGTAATCGGTCACAGTCAATAGATGCTGCTAGAAAGCAGCTACCAAAAGCACTTGCACAATTGAGTGTCATTTTACTTGCTTTAATATTTACATGAGTCCTGAAATTTTATTTCATGTAAATTATACTGTGTATTACAATATTATTCTTTATATATGTCTCTTAATCACTTAAAAATGTAAGTCTATCCTTAGCACATGTCCTTTCTAATAGGCAAAGGTCTAAATTGGTAGTAGGCTTTTGTTCTAATACAACTCTAGCTTTTAAATATTGAATCTTTCCTGGTAAATGTACAGAAACATTTAGACAGGTCACAGTCTTATTTTGTTATTTAAAAATTATTTGCCAAAATTTTTCTAAATTGACTTTCATTGAAAACACAGAATTTACTAATTTACTCTCAAATATAAATGCATTTAAACTTTCTTATGTTTAAAAATAATAATATTAACACCAACAAATGTTCTTTGACTCTTTAATAATTTTTAACCCTTAACAGATGGAGCCTCTCACTACTGAGGTAGAGAAGGCCTGTGGTAGATGTTATAGGGCATCACCATCTTCAGCCTTAGGGCTGTAAGACTCGCGCAGCTGTCAAGTTTGAAAATAATTTAAGATGAGACATTTCAAGCAAAAATAATGTATCCATCTCCTTATACTACCACAGCAAAGTGTCACAAGGTAGAGGTTTTCAAGCACCAGAATATATTTTCTTATTTGTCATACATGTCTAGGATCTAGAAGGGAGGTGTTGCTAGCCCTGTGCTTTCACCACAATTCCAGTATCCGTCTTTACTCAACAGTCTTCCTGTGAGTATCTATTGGTTTTCATGTCTTCAAGGGTACCTGGGTTAGGGGCCACTCTCATCGAGTGTGACCTCATTTCTGTTAGCTTTTCATCATTTTGATGATATAATTCTAACTCATTTATGCAGATAAAATGTTCATTTGGGACTCGAAGCAACCATCACGATTTTGGAGATTGAAGCCCATGATATTGCCCCATTGCTCTAGCCTCTGAAAAAGTCTCATGTCATGTTGAGAAACACAACACAAAGAAGCTGCTAGCCTCAGGAGCCCAGACACGAGAGGAAAAGAAGAAAGGGTTGTGGTCCCACAATTTCCTATAGGGACATGGTCCCCATTGACCTAAAAACCACTCCAAAGGTCCTCTTTCTTAAAAATCTGCAGTAACTCCTCATATTGTCTACCTAGAGATCACACCTTGAACACCATGTGGGCTTCTGGGAGATTCAACTCGTTCTTAGGGATTTTGTGGGGGACCCTTCTCTGTCTCATCCTGAAGGCTACCAGAAGTCTGTGACATTATTATACTTGTGAGGCACCACACCAAACTCCCCTTCTGTCTGTGCTTGCTACTCTAGCTGTGTCTGGGGATCCAAATTTCCCATGTTTAATAAGGATCTAGTCACTAGTAAGCCCCCACCTCATCTTGTATGAGTTCAGCTTTGTGATTACATTGAAGAAGACTGTGTTCCCAAGCAAAACTACACTCAGAAGTGGTGGGGCTGGCAACAGAGCTCAGTGCTCTGAAACAACTGCTTAGGAAAGTCTAGGCAAGCATGCAGGGGCCTCTGTTCAATCCCCAGCACCATTTGCTGTGCAAGCCTTGCCTCGAGGGTGGGCTGAGCTGGCCACAAAAAAAAAAAAAAAAAAAAAGGAAAAAGAAAAAAGAAAAAGAAATGATTACTAATTATATTCAAGTAGTTAAAAATTCAACATATCTTTGTGGGGCACAATTTACCCATAGCAAGAGACATTTTAACCCATGCCATACTCTTCTTCAGGAACAAGAACCTGTTGTATGCAGCTGTTTCAGACCTTCTGATTTGCCTCATGCCTGCACCAGGACTCCCTATAGGGTTAGCCAAAGCCTTTCTCAGTGGGGCTTTGTCTTTCTGCCCAGTCCTACTTCCTCATGCCCTATAATGCTTATTCCTAAAATTACCTTCATCAGTCTCCTCCTATTGAAATGTGAGTAGTTATCTGCCTAACTGACAGTGTCAAAAGTTCTTGACCTGAGCCTTTTACAGCTCAGTATATTAATATGTCTTTACTTTTATACCTCATGTTTATACTTTTCCCCTGGATGGCTAAAACCAAAATAAAGAAAGGCCTATACAACAAAAAAATTTAACTTTTGTACCTGATAAGGTCAGACAAATCCCCTCGAGAATTTCCCTGAAATTCTGCACAGCAATTTGTAGATCTTTTGTCAGTGTCAGCCATGTGGATGAGTCACGGCCATTGCTTGAACAATATGCTCTCTGTAAAAGCCTGATAGAGTGTTTTCTCTGTAGGTGACTCTCTTTAGGCACGCACTACATAATCGATCATCTTCCTCTGTGGCCTCATAATCTCCTTGAAAGGAAAATTTGAGATACCACTGAGTTACAGGATGTTATAGTACAGGTTCTCTCTTTATTTTTTTTTTTTACTTTGCTTAAACATTATTTTATTGAGATAAATTCCCACAACATAAAATTCACTACTTTGCAGTAAAAATTCAGTGTTTTTTTAATTCTTTTTAGAAATAAAAATGTAATTTATTTTGTTTGTTAATAATTAATACATTGCAAATTGTTTTTGTCATGACTCGTCATACAAGGTACATACATGATATTGTACTTACAGACACTATTAGAGCAGATGTCTCTAATTAATTATGAGAATGTAGCTGTATACTTAACTCATTTTTTAAAGCTGAATTATAGCACAGTTTCAATAATTAATACTTTCTACCTTGTTATCTTCCTTGTTATCTGTCCATAGTACTAGAAGCCAACCTAATATCTTGCCCAACTTCTGTTCGTGCTAATCTTGCTTCTCATAGAATTATGCAGAAGTACTGAATATTTATCCTAACTGTACTGTTCATACAAACACATCATGAATCTTCCTTTGTAACATCATGGAATTCAGTTGTGCCCCAAATTTTTTGATCAAGGAGATTATGGAGCCACAGAGGAAGTGGATCAATGATCTGTATTGAGTCACATGAAGAGAAAACTTTCTCTCAGGCTCTCACAGAGAGCAAACTGGTCAGGCAATGGCCATGACACATCCACATGGCTGACACAGACAAAGGATTTATAGAGTGAGGTACAAGATTACAAGATAAACCCTGAGGCGACTTGACTGACCTCATCAGATACAAAAGCTACAGTTTTTGTTGTATAGGTCTAGCTTTGTCTTGATCTTAGCCATCCAGTAGAAAAGTATAAAAATGAGGTATATAAAGTGGGGCCATAATAATAAATTGAGCTGTAAATGGCTATAGTCAACAACTTCTTCAGATAACTCACTGTTATTGTGGACTGCTGGACTGTGTTTCATTATGTCGCTGAGTTCAGGTACCTATAATGGTTTAATGACAATGGAGTGCCTATCTTTGACAGGTCTAGACAAAAAAAGGGGGATATAGATTCTATTATGTCCTGAGTCCTCACTGACCTTGAAGGGCCAGGACCAAAATAATGGCTATCCTTATAGCTCTTCTTTTTCTCTATTTTTTTTTTTTGTCTGCAAACTTAAGTTGTTAACTCTCCAGAAGAGAAGCTTAATATTATTATTCTATAACATAAGCACTTGAGCTTAACATCACTATTTGTCTGAATATCAAACTCCTTAGACATGACATGTAACAAGGATTGTCTAAGAGTCATTGATATGCTAAAGTTTAAATCCCTATAGAATGCAAAAAAAAAATGTAAAAAATAAAATCAAATAAAAATTTACACAGAAATTTAGAAATATAACCATATACAACATTCTAACAGGACAATCCTATAACATTTTTCTAGTCTTTTTCTTTTATTACCTTTTTTTAAAAATCAAACATTTATGTGTGAGAGAGTATAGAAATATTTGATATGAAATTAGAAGCAGTATGCATTTAGAAGACCAGAATGGCAGGCATTCCAAGCAAGGTCCTAGTAATGCTCATTGCTATTCTTGGTGTAGTTGCTTAGTTCACGGGAATCAGCATATGTAGTTAGTCAGGGTAAGAGTCCTACCAATTAAATGCTAGTTTCAACCACCTGATAGAGATTCTCAGGACCATTGTCTTAACTATCTTGTGTGTATAATTGTATGGTTCTACCAATAACCCACTACTATTATGGACTATTGGACTACATTGGATTATTTTGCTGAATTCACGCACCTATAATATTAGAATGGCAATGTAACACCCATCTCTGACAAAACTCAACAAAAAGGGGGATATAAGTGAAGGTCTATGTCTTAGTGAAAAGAAATATCTATATATCTGTATATACAAAATAGGATATACAGCTACTTTTTCTTAGTTCAATGAGAAGATTTATGCTAAAAATATTTAACAAGATATCATGTTTGTATCTTGTACTATTACTAACTACTATGAAGGCATATGCAATGTATTAATTATTGTAACTTCCCTACTAACCTATTTTGAAACTGTCTTATTGCTATTTCTTTTTCAATAAAATTAATTTTTAAAAGTTTGAGCAGCTATTACTTGAGAATTTGAACTTAGGGCATATACAAGAAAGGATATTTTTTACTAAAATTTTGTTTTTCTTCTTTCTTATTAACTGCTACTTAGGCCTTAACTTATAATTTATATTGGACACTTTACCATAATGATTTCATTTAACTAATAGTTCTTCATTGCAGAATTAGAACTTATTAAGACAATTCAAAGAGGAGTTACAGAACATCACTGAAAAAGTATTTAGGATTTGTTATTCATTTTACTTGTACACATCAACAACTCTTCTTAGAACTAGTAAGGCTTTAAGTTTTGCTATCTTGAGATTTTTAACCTTGAATTATATTATTGCTAGAAATCAAGGAATAACAAAACTAATCTTAGAGTTTTATCCATTCAGAACTTACATTCAATGAAAGGAAGAACTTTTCAATAATGTTTGGAGAAGGTCAAAAAGAAATTGTTAAAATATTTCACAGACTATGTAGGTTTTATGAAGAGTGTTGAAATACCTATAGCTATGGGTTTCTCCTTAAACAAGAGGGTAAGAATATAAGGAAAGGGCTGAAAACAGAAAATCACTTTAAAATTAGAACTTTGTAATTGTTGTAACCAGAAACAAGGTGGTTTCCTATTTGGTAAGAGATAAGCTTCATTTAGTGCCCTATTAAGGGTTTTCAGAGAAAAGGAGGTGTGACACCTGTGTAGATAAAGCTTACAATGTCTTGTGCTTATTTATCAATTTTCTAGTCATATAATAATTCTCTTATTCTTCTTTCTGTAGATAACCAGTTTCTATAACACAATTTACCAAAGTGCAATTTTTTCTGATGTGGAGAAAGTGGGAGGCGGTGGGTTTCCAGGTGTCTGTTCAACTTTGTAGGCATGCAGGTCAAAATACTGAGATCTTTGATTACTCAAGGTTTCTATATGAATTTGAAAACAAAAGTACTCTATTTTACCACTTAGCAGAATATGGTGGAATTCCCTAACTGATTTGAACTAATAAAAAAATAGTAGAATATTTCATTCCCTTTATCTGGCTGTTAACTCAGTTTTACAAAAGCTGAGTTAACGAGGCAAGTAAGCCAAGCTGAATATTACAGTCCACTAGTAATATATTTTCAGCTGTTTGACCTTTAAAAGGTAATTCAAGGGTATCAATAGAAGACAAGACAAGAGGGGCAACACTAGGAAATCAGGAGGAAATGGATGAGAGAAAGAAATATGAATTTAAATTGGTATTCAAATTATGCCTTACACAAATATAATTTTATCTTATTTTTTGTCTTAAATGTCATATATTTATCTGAAGTTCACATTATTTTTCCAAACTATCAAATTTTTGCTTTTGTAATAATTTCAACATTAATATTTTATTATATGATATCATTATGAACGTATATCATCCACATAGAGATATGCAGAAATGTGTATGAATGTGTATATATGAATAATTTGTTAAGTTTCTATAAGCTAATATTCATGTATTATTTGTGAAATTTCTAACAACATGTAACTGGTAACTCTAGTAAAGTTTACTTAGATTAAAAAATTATGCATTAACTACAAAATAATTTTTGTATATTTTACTTTCATTTCATTTTCTACAAGGTAATACTTATATGTTGTTAAAATCATGCATTAAATGCTAAATTATTTTATCTATTTGTATATTTTTGTTATCTAATGTATTATCCAATATGGCACTTATCTATTATATTCCAGTAATGTGGCAGGCTGAGGCAGGAGAATCACAAGTTCTAGTCCAGCATATGCAACATACGGAAAAACTGTTCCCAAAAGTAAAAGAATAAAATAAATAAAAATAAAAAAGTGATAGGAATATTATTCAGTGTTAACATACACTTGATTGTGATTTGCAATACTGTGAAAAATAGAAAAAAAATAAGGCAAAAACTAAGTCGTATTATTAAAATGCATGATTGGGGCTGGGGAGATGGCTCAGTAGAATAAATGCTTCTCTGGCAAATGCAAGGGTCTGAGTTCAATCCCTGGTTCCATCAAAAAGAAAAGAAAAGAAACAAAAATGAAATAAAATGCATGATCAGTTTATGATATTTGCATACAATCAGAGACTATTATTTTTATCTGTAAAAAATAAAGATAATATTAATAAATGTATTTACTCTGGAGGGTGAAAAAACTTCTACCCATCTAAGTTTTTCTGACAAGTGCCTTCTAAATTATACCAATAACAGACAAAGAAAAGCTGGGGTGGGCTCATGGATGTGTCCACTATGGATGTCCAACACTCAGAGAAGTCACTTGGAGGCAGAGGGAGTGCTTGGGTAAGTACAGGATTCCAAGGAAAGAGTAATTCTTTTTGCAGATTGGCAAAGGGACCAAGGAAAAGACAAAGTGTGTAGGGTAGAAAATATTTAGACGATGAATATGGGACATGGAATAAAAGAAATGTAGTAATACAGTTTCTTATGCAAATTTATCTGGTAGCATTTCTTAAGAAAAAAAGAGTTGATTCTGTTTGGTTGTCCTTCCTGGTAGAGAGAGGATAACAGGCATTTTACAAGTTTGTGTTTTGCTTTTAGGCAAACAGAGGAAGGACACAGATTTTCTATGTTTTTTCTTAATTACAGAAGCTCATAGTAATATTTTTATCAAAATGACATTTTGTGGTGGCAAATTCTACTATTCTTCCAATTTATTTCTTTAGTAACACATGAAGAATGAGTAGCTTCTTTGTCAGTACTTATGACATCTGCATAAAACTATCCTTTCACTGCATGAAACAAAATGTGTTGATTACTGTTTATCATCCTAGGAGTTTTCTGTGGCTGTAACCTCTGAGTAATCAATATACCTTCTTCAAGCTATTTTCTTAATCGCTTGGATATGTCAGAAATTAAAAATGTTTAGAAAAACTACATTGTGAAGTCAAATAACTAATGCCTAACACCTATTTAATTTTGTGCCATTCTGTAGACTATATTTGGTTTCTCTTTATAGCTCAGCTGTCGTTTCCACTGCAGAAATCTTGGTACTAAATATCAAATTTGAAGTCATATAAAGGACTTCTAAGAACTGTAACTTTAAAATCCAACAAGACTGACTTAATCTTTTGTTTCTATACTCTTTCTGAAATGAAGTAAATTGGATTTCTTTTGTTTTTAGTTTTTCTTTTTGAGACAACCAGCAACGAGATTAATTGTACAGTTTTTGCTGTCAGTGGCTGAAGATAGTAACAATCCCTGTCTCCA
Organism: Ctenomys sociabilis; assembly: GCA_004027165.1. Lineage (NCBI taxonomy): Eukaryota > Metazoa > Chordata > Mammalia > Rodentia > Ctenomyidae > Ctenomys > Ctenomys sociabilis. The sequence goes on along the minus strand of PVKA01013752.1, from coordinate 41,039 downwards.
TTGTCTTGCTCCTGCTTCTTGCTACATTGCTTTCCTTGCTACAGTTCCCTTAGATGGAATTTAAATTCACTTACATGAAATGGATAAAATTTTGCACAATTAGGTAAAGACTAGGTTTAGCTGGCCATTGGCATTGTTCAGACTATTGGCACAAAAATAAAAACATGTGATACTTGACTTTTATTTTAGTCTGACCTTGCTACAAAAATTATCATAAGCTATATGGTTTATGAACAATGGAATTTATTTTGCCCAGCTACATAGACTAACAAATCTAAGTCCAAGAGATGGGAGTTTCAACTGTTATTGGGGTTCTGTTTCTGGCTCTTATAGTGGTATTCATTTTTCCCATATCTTCACAGGTTGGAAAGCCTTGGTGAGCTTTCTGGATTCTCTCATTTGCCTCTTTTAAGTGCACCGACTCATTCCTGATGGCTGCATGTTGATGTTCTAATGACTTCCCTCCAACCTGACTCCTACAACTATCACCTCGTAGTCCAGACTAGCAAAGTGGGAAATTTGGTTGGCCACAAACACTCAAGCCAATAGTTTTTAAAAAATAATTTTTAAAGTAGGTGGGCCCCTCTAATTTTTTCTCAAGGAAAGATATTATAGGACTAAATTTGTACCATAAAGAATTTTAAATTAATGCAAAATAAAGACTGTGTAGTTAAAGATGGGCTACTTTTGAATCTATTCAGTGTTTCATAAAATAAAAGATGGATATTCTACCATTCTATAGCTAGTATACAATCAACCAAAGAATGTGGTGCCTTCTCTCAAGTTCAGCAAAGGAAGTAAAGAATTACTAAGGAAGATAATACATCTAAATAGCAGAAGATCTGCCAACAACTAGTCCATTGTCAGAACGCAGAGATCTACACAGTCCGAATGGTGAAAATAGTTTTATGAGTGCCATTAGGTGTTAAGATGTTAAGATAATGATTGCTTTTTCCTTTACAGAGAGATTTTGTGGATTGAGTGAGCAGCATTTAGTATATGTGTGTGTGTGTGTGTGTGTGTGTGTGTGTGTGTGTGTATATATATATATATATATATATATATATATATATATATATATATATATATATGACATATACACAGATCTATCTAGCAATAAAAAATTTACTGTGTGGATTCTCAAAACTAAGCATGTATGTGCGCATGTATGTACGCGTGCATTTGCAGTAATGAACATTTAGCCTTAGAGCTTCCCCCTGAGTTAACCCTCAGCACTTTTATCTTTTCTTTGCAGATCGTTGCTCAGGCAGGGTGAACCTTATGTTCTTCCAGACCCAGCAGGCTAGGGCATTGGAATTACAGGTGTTTACTTTCTCACTGGCTCCTCATACTTTTTTTCTCTTATCTCATGTAAATCTCTACTAAAGGATTACATACTTTAACAAAGGGCACATAACAACCAACATTTTTACAGAGCACATTTGAAAACTTCCCTAAGTAAGGAACTTATTTTTTCCATCTGTTTTTTTTCTAATTCCCTAGCCAGAAACAAAGTGTCATTGTTAAAATTAAATAAAAAGTAGATACAAAGAAATGTTTAGTTTTTCATTCTTATTAGTCTCACTTAGCTAGGACTGACTGACAGAGTGTTGAATTATTGCATCTGATCGCACAGGTAAGGAATTTTGCATCCCTGCTTGATGTTCTCTCAGACAATACTGCAGAAATGATTACTTACCATGATTACTACTATTGTCACTTTAAGGAACTGTGCTACGAACATGCACAATGTGTAGAGTGGAGTGAAGTGCAAACACAGATAGCAAAAAGTGTTATAATCTTGGTATAAAATCAGACAGGGCACTTGGAAATGTTTTATAATATTCACTTAAAATATGTAAACGATGTATACCTCAATGTGTCAAAAGTCCCATCTTCAAGATATTTAATTTAGAAAAAAATTTTAAAAAGCCTATATTTTGGATCTCTGGTTAGATTAACTCTTAAGAAAATCCAAACTAAGGAGCAACACCTGCTAAAATTGGATCAACTCATGCTCAGATGTACAAGGAAGGGTTTACTATAGAAGTGAATGTCAATTTAGCTGGTGAAAAATACATTTAGTAACTGGAGACCTTTGAGCAATTACAATGTTTTTAAGCAATAAGCATGAATTCAAAGCCCCTTTCAGTGCTCCCTTTATCAGAATTTTTGTGATTGCTTATGTAGCGTGCTGACCCCATTATTCAATCCATTCAATTATTTATTTTAAAGACCTTCCAAATTATTCCATTTGTTTTTAAAGAACATTATTTTTTTCAAACTCCCACTGTGCTACTTACTTTCATTTATGAAAGACAAATTAGAAATTGCATGATAAACTGTTAAATTGATGTGCAAACAATTAAATTAAGACAAGAAGCTTTAAATGTTATTTTCAGAAAGCATAATATTTGGATTATTGAAGTGGTATTATGGTAGACTCATCCAACTACAGCTGTGCCAGCTTATGAATTCTTCACAAAACTTTTGAAGATAATATTAGGAAGACTAATCTTTAATGTTTGAAATAAGCATTGATATAAAATATCTTAGCAATAAAGATTAATTTTTCTTTTAAAATTGGGTGATATAGAAGTAATTTAATTAGTTTTAAGATCTAGTTGATGATGATTGGTTTATCAGATTTCTTAGATAATGGACAGTTAATGGAAATTTTTGATTTCCAAAATTAAAAATGACAAGGAGGTCATCCTCTTCTTAAAACTTTCTTAAAATACAAATTGTGAAAATCCTAACTAGAGGATAATAACCTCATTAAACGTGAAATATTCAACATTATTTTTAACTACATAATTGAGTGAGGTATTTTTATCAAGTCCTTCAGCAAATAAGCTGAAAAAACCTACCTATTACCCTCCAGGACTTTTAAACTAAATTAGATAGGAAAATAAATCCAAGACAGATTTACTGAGCTGTGCAGCATGTGTATTGCGTGTGTGTTTGGTGACCCGTGTGTGTACTGGTGATGATATGAAACAGAGGTTTATATCTAACCATGAAGGTACATTAAGAACATGTAATTTTATAAAGAATGTTTAGCACTGTAACAATTTCAATAAAAGCTAAAGAAAATGCCACAAAAATCTTTCTACAGAACAGAAAGCCAGGCACTCTTAGCACAACAGTGTTGAAAACAGGGGGCCAACTCACTCTCAGGAGATCTGCTCCATTCTCCAGCACTGTGAGGTACTTTACTCTTCAGAAGTACATATGTGTTAGGCCTCGTGGAGAAGTCATGACAGAGGCCCGCTTTTCATTGCAGACAATTCATAAATTCAAGGGTCATTGAAGAATAGCACACGCATTTAGGACTTGAAGTCCATATCGTAATGAACTAAGACAAATGGGCTGGGATAAATGCTGGCTTAAATAATAAAGGTTTTTAGCTCCGCTGTTGTGCTTACTCAGCTATGTAACACTGACAAATCTCATAAATTCCTAAAATTTTTCTTAATTTCTTCATTTAAAAAATGAGAGATTGGACCATATCTCAGTCCCTTTTAGCTTTTAAAGTCTGTAAGTCTGTCACTGAAAGAAGCTATGGTTCTTATCTCTGGCTGTAAAACAGTACCACTTTGAAAGCATTAGAAAAACACGGCAGTCACCTTTCCAACAAATCTAATCAGTTGGAACCATTGAAGGAGCATGTCTCAAATTGTTGTCTTAATTGTTACCTACAGAAGCTATCATTCTACTGAATACAAAGATGCTTCCACGTAGAATTTATTACATATAACATCACATTTTATTATTTGTCATCAAGTGAGAGTTGATTGAAATTGGGAAAGGGAGCACAGGAGTGATGTCTCCTCAAACTTCAAGTATACCTAAGGGCTCAAGGACTTTACATCAGCATTATGCCTGGGTATCACATAGCACGCAAGGACACCAAAGGCACTCGTGAAATTATTGGATGCTGGATTTGATGCTGTTGATAGTATCGATTGCTAAACCATGTACAGGTTGCAAATTGGTGATAAAAGTATATTAGGATATTTGATGATAGGGAACGGTCTAACATGGAAGTCAAAGTAGAACAATAAATTAAGAAATGCAGAATAGAAGTCACTCTTCTGCCTACTTCTGGTAGATAGACAAAGACAAAAACTGCTTTCTGATCCTGCTTTTCCATAAATGCAACCCAGCTGTGTACAATGGCAAAGAAGCTAAAAAGTAGGATGGGTAAAACATAAAATGAATAGACATAGTGTTCTTGGTCATAAACAAGGATGCCCTGGAGTTATTTGTAGAAAACAAACTTTGAGATCATTATAGGTGAAATAAATTAGACAGCTTAATTATTGCTTGGTTTCTCTCATATGAGAGAACATAAACAAGTATTAAAAAGTAACACCAAAATAAAAGACAATAGGAAACAAGGACACAGACCTTTTGCAAACACAAAGATGAAAAAATGGAGAAGAGGGAAAGTGAATGAAAAAAAAGATTAAGGTGTGTTAGGTGTGAGTGCCTCTATTTCACTCAGAGGCATATTTGTAATAGACATATGTATTACAAATATACACTAAAATATAGAAATATAAAAGGAGAAAGCCATATCATGCCAACTCCACCATTGCTATCCTCAGACATTCCTATGCGTTCTCCTAGCATGGCCAACGCCCGCCCCTCAGCAGCTCGGGGGCTCTTGCTCTGTTCAGCCCTTTTCATGATGAAACCAAGGAGCCAGGTGGCTTGTGCACTAGTAAACGTCCGCTCTTGGCTTTCCAGGGAATTCACCTAGCAGTGCCCACAGCTATCCGAAATTACTAGCTTCCGCAGCGGAAATGGACCTTTCCTACCTGCACAGAGCAGGCTACAGCAGAGGGGGCTTTTCCACAACTTCCAGTCAGCCTCTGTTCCTTACCTTGTTTCTGAATCAAGAGTGTGTCGCAGTCTGCAGTCTCTGTGTCAGTTTCAGTTCCTTCGGGTCCCTTCACCCTGCTCTATTTTCCTCCCTCCTGCCCTTCCACTTTGGTTCTCAGCCTCTCCTCACTGAATTGACATTGGGCTGGAAAGCAGCTCTTTCTCCCCTCATCCATGTCCTGAGTTTCAATTTTTCTTTTATTCCATTTACACGTCCTGCCTTATTTATTCTGAAGTAACTGTTCTGAACTTCACAACTACCTTTCCTATGCATATTTTTATACTTTTATCATTGACATAAATAGTATTTGTACAGCTGATGGCCCATCTTGTAATGCTGCATGTTTTCTCAAGAAATTTTTATTTTCATGAAGTTGAATATATTGGTATGATTTGTGGTAATATTTAATTCACTGATCTTTTAAAATACTTTTATTACCTTGAGGTACCAGAAGATATCCTTCTAGAGACAGAGAGATAGTTCAGTGGGCTAAATCACCTGTTTAGGCAAGCTTAGGCAAGCGCAGGGACTGAGGTTCGATCCCTGGCACCATATGCCATGCATGCCAGCCCCGCCCCCAGGGTGGGCTGAGCCCTCCAGAGTCCCGGCATAGTGGAGTCCTATAATCCCATATAATCCCAGCACAGGAGACTGAAAGCAGGAGTCTCAGCTGCATAGTGAGACCCTGAAACAACCAATACATTATATATATATATATATATATCTTAAATTTACTCCTCTAGTGTCACTGATACAGTTCTTTTTAATGGATGGCCTGAGGTATACAACATATTTTCTTTTGTAGCTTGCTGATTGTCCCAATATCATGTGGTTGATATAAAATGTAAACTGTTATACTTACTCAGTTCTTGTATTTTTGTGGGTGTATTTTAAAGTTTCTCAATTTTGTTCGCTGACCAACAAGACACCAGCACTTTCTTTCAATTAACTTTGTTAAGTCTTGAGGAGAATTCTCACTCCAGTAAATCCAATCTTTATTTGGTTCGGGCCAGCTCGAGGCACTGGGGATCAAACTCAGTACCTTGTGCTTGGCAGAACAGTATTTATGCCTCTGAGCTATCTCCCCAACCTGTATATGTGTTTTATTCCTATGAGAAAAGTGGAAATAATATACAAAATCAACTCAACTGTTTGTTTTCTTGGTGGAATGGAGGATTGAACTAGGCCTTTGCGCATTCATTCTACCTCCCCAGCCCCTCAACTCATCAGTTTAATCAAGTTGGCTCATCAATATTAAAGCTTACATTCCCATAGTTTTCAACAGTGTCATCAACCTCACATTCTTCAGAGTTTTTTGTTTGTATGCTTGTTTTGTCTTTTTAAGACAGGGTTTGAATATGCAGTTCAGACTGGCTTTGAGCTCACTTTGTAGTCCAGGATAGTCTTGAATGGACAACAATCCTCCTGCCTCAGGATCCTGAGTGCTGGGATTACAGGTGTGGGCCACCATGCCTCGCTACGTTCTCCAATTTTTGATTCTCTTTTCTGTCTAATTAAGCTCTCCCTCTTCATTAAAAAGAAAACAAAATACTCCTTTCTTTCATTCTACAGATCCTCCTCACATCTTACCCTCCATCATTCCTAACCAGCACTGGTAACTGCCATTCTTTCCTATCTGCTGTGTCCTTAAACTGTAATCGTGCTTTGGACCGCACCACCGTTTTGAGTCCTGCTGCAGATGTCCGTGATGTCCTTGTGTTCACCTCCTGAAACTGTTCCCAGCCTCTGTTTCTCTTGTTCTCACTACAACTTGGAGCATTTGATGTCTTTTTGACCAAAGCACTGTCTTTTGTAGACCTAATAAAATACAAATTTCATCTCATTTTCTTCTCTATTGACCACTAGCTCTCTCTGCAGTGGTGTGCAATCTCTCCTCCTCCTCAAGCTCCTCCTCCGTCACCACCTTCTTCTTACCAGCCCTGAATGCTAAATGCCTTCCTTTTTTATTTTTCAGTTCTCCCCCTAAGGCGTCACCAGATCAGGCTTCTGCATGCCCAGCCTCTACTATTTTATACCCAGCAGCACTTTCTCTTCAGATCCTTAGTTCTGTGTTCCCAGTATCTTAAATGCATTTCTTACACAGCATCCTCTATGTTCTATATAATTTGTTCTATATAATTCTAAGAGGAATCCTAGTCACCTCACATAGAGTAATTATCAGCCTCTCAATTTGAGTTTTTGGTCTAATATTTTCATATTATATTCCTCTATGTGCACCAAAACTGAACAATTGTTGCTCATATTTTTCTTAAATTATGCCAAACTGCTACTTAAAAAGGTGGACTAACTCTCTACAGTTTAAAATGATAAAAATTCTTCCTCTCTAATCCACCAGCTTTGTATTTTGGCCCACACTCATTTTTATCTCTTATCTTCTGCCACTCACCTACATCCCTGGTAACTTATATCTCTTTTCAGAACACATTTGGTAATCTGTAGATATTGGTATACTATATAAATCCACTTGACAGATTAAATGCAAAGTTAATAACTTAAATATAATATATTGCTATTTACTACTACTACCACTACTACTACTGTCACTACCACCACTACCACTACCACTACTATCACTACCACCACTACCACCACTACCACTACTACTACCACTACCACTACTACCACTACCACTACTACCACTACTACCACTACTACTACTGTCACTACCACTACTACCACTACTACTACTGTCACTACCACTACTACCACTACCACTACTACTACTACCACTACTACCGCTACCACCACTAGCACTATCACTACTACCACTACCACTACTCCTACTACTACCACTACCACTACCACTACTACCATTACCACCACTACCACTACCACCACTACCACTACTACTACTACTACCACTACCACTACTACCACTACCACTACTACCACTACCACTACTACTACTACCACTACCACTACCACTACCACCACTACCACTACTACTACTACTACTACCACTACTACCACTACCACTACTACCACCACCACTACTACCACTACCACTACTGTCACTACCACTACTACTACTGCCACTACCACTACCACCACTACCACTACTACTACTACTACCCCTACTACCACTACCACTACTGTCACTACCACTACTACCACTACCACTATTATCACTGCCACTACTACTACTACTACTACTACTACCACCACCACTGACTCCCGGGCTTTTTCTTGAAGCTCCTAGAGATGCTAAAGTCCAGGAACTGCAACACTGATTTCCCTTGACCTTTTACTAAAGGGAAAATTTTTACCTATTGATTGTCTGGTTGTTCAGCTAAGCATTTCAGGTATTCATCTTCTTATGTCTTTCAAGTTTACTAAAATAAGTAATATTATAGTTCTGTACAATTCTTGGGCTGTCTATATGATTTTCTGTATACAAGTTGAGAATTTTAAAGATCATTAAAGTTGACCCAAGAAAATCTAATTTCTCTGCCAGTACGTAGAAGAAAATACAAGTCATTTATTCTCAAAAGCCAATAGAGCCAAAATTATTCATAGCTGTTAAAAGACAGAGAAGGAATTTCTCAGAAAGTGTAAGAGATTCTTTTGTAATCACCTACAGAAGCCGGTTATAAGAAATATTTAAAAGTCTAAAACTAATGTCTCTGTTATAAACAATTGCTGTCCAGTCAGTGCGAGGGTGTGCTATGCTTTCTTTGTGTGAGAGTGGCAATAATTTAAACTTTTCTACTACAAGAGCAACATGGAAATAAACTCAGACTACTGAGTCTTTCAGTTTTACAGAATTCAATTTTGAATGACAAATAGGCTCTCCTTAGGTAGAGACTCTGGCACTAAATGTACACAGGCCTAGGAAGAAATAGCTTACTGCACTCATCGGAAGGTAGCAGCTGTTTGTGAGAAAAATACAAAGAGCGTGTACCTTGCATGCCAGGAAAGCATTTAGGAGGAAGATGAAAGCATTGTTCTGAATAGCTGTTCAACACACCAATTAAACAACAGAAAAGGGAAACTTGACAATTTCAGAAATATATACTAAGAATATCAGTATCATAATGCAACATGTTTTATGAATGTTAGACACCTAATGAATTTGATTAAAGCAGTTTAATTAAAGTATAGTCAGCTGTGTTGCATCTCCCTCCCAGACAAAATAGTTCAGTGACCAGGTAGTATGTCCCCAGTGAACTGTGAATATCAAAGTCGGGGAAAATTCTTCATTTTAATGAGCTGCGTTTTCCAAGCCCAGACCTCTCCCATGACAGGGCAGCTGCAGGAAGCATAAATGAAAGAAGTTGTTTTCCTTTGAGACCTTCCACTGCTAAATGCTGCAAATGCCAGAAATTAAAATTGTGGTGCTGAGATCCTTTCTGACTGTTCTTTCTTGCACTTGTCCTTGGATGGAAACTATTGTTAAAGGAAAAGTCCGATGTGTAAAATTGCATACATATTTAGGATTCTGTCTCTTTCTGTGTATTGATTCATAATTATTTCTTTCTCTAAATGTTATAATTCTCATTTGAGAATAACACTATACCAGTACCTTCATTTGAAATAAATATAGTACTCCTATGTAAGTTAATGCTTAGATTGCTAATGTGAATATTCTTTATAATTTAAAACTTAAAAATCTCATTCTTTTCAATATTTTGAAATTCATATTACACTATTACTTTTTGAATGCATGACATTAAAAGGTCAAATAGGAAGGCACTTGATAATGTTTTACAGTATTTGTTCACTTTTTCAAAAAATAAGGATGTGGTGCTAATTAAAAATCAGATTTTGTCAATTACCTCTAAAATATTATTCATGGAAATAAAGAATATGAAATTTAAGTATTCAATCTCATGATAATTTTTAACGCTCAATTTTGGGGGATAATTTAGATGCAAATACTAGTGTATAAAACTCCACTAAAAATTATTTGGCTGGCAAGGAAAGAAAACGTTAAGAAATTATACTTGATTTCCATAAGCATGTCATGAAAATTGGAGGAAAAGTGGAACATGATTTTCAAGAAGTACATACCTGAAGAAATAAGCATAATTACCTGTTAACTAAAGGTTTACCTGGCACTCTGGATTTGTTCCAAAATACATGTAACTGTCCAGACCCAGGGAGACATTCCTCACAGACACTGCAGAGAAAAGTATCACTGCACAATGATTTATCACTTCTCACATGCAGAAGTTCTGCCCATGACTACAGATCTTTTTTTTCAGAATTTCTTTTTTTAAAAAATGTATTTAGTACAGGATCTATAGGGACTCACTACGTAGATTGGACTCATAGTGATTCTACTGTTTTCAGTCTTCCAAGTTCTGGGATCAGCAAGTGCCCCTGTGCCCAGTTACAAACCCATCTCAGCATGCGTTGGGGTTGGGACCTGCACTGCGTGCCAGGAATGGAACCCCGGCCTCTGCGCTCTACCTACACAGGAGTTTTAGTCCACTGAGCTATCTGGCTGGCCCTGAGAATTTCTGATTTGAAATGATTTTCATAGAGAAGATTTCGGTGCCTTAAAATTGAAGTGACCTTAATTGAATTCAACTTTAGAATAACATTTCCTTCATATGCAGTGTAAACAAATCTGTCAACATACTATTGTATGTTAATGTATGTTACCAAGAATTCTTACCAATTAAATTTAATCCCATTTTATGAGCATCCAGTCTCCTTTTCATTCTATAATTTTATGTTTTAAGAATATTCCCTTTCTATCGGTTTCTCCTGTTTTATAAAATCAAATAGCTGCACGACTATTTACAGTTGTGTAGGCTATCTTCTAAACCAAGCTTCCAGAATTTCAGCTTCAAATGCTGCGTCCCACAGAATAGAGCTCCTACTTTCAGCAGTTGTCTCCTGCCCTCCCCTACTGGCACTATCTCCAAACCACTAGAGAATCACCAGGATTTGATTAGATATTAATAGGAAAGAGTGGAGGTAAAAGTCATAGTCCTACCACAAAATGCCTACTATATCCCTACTCTGGAAAATCACTGCCACACTGTATGTGAATTTCTCTTGAGTGCCCTGGCCAGGGTTTACAGGATTACTATGGTTTAGGGTACCAGTATCCTGTCAGTGCTTTATGATCCACAGTTTGCAGTTTGTGTGTAGTCCACTAGTGTTTTTTTCTAAAAAAAAAAAGACTTCAAATATAAAAGTATGATTTCATGTTAACAATGATGCTGAAATACCTACATTTTAAACAGATATCCTATTTACAAGCAATCTGTATACGATTGCTCCTTATGTAAATCGTGTATTGTACAATACACTTAGCAACTTGGCCATGTCATTGTTCATCAGTACAGCATTATTGGCTGCCATGCATCAAAAACGTTTAAACATAGTGCTACACTAAGAAACATTAGCATAGTCATGAGGGTATTCTTTTCTTTCTTCTTAAGAATAAGGTGGTGAATGATGGTTATAGAGACGTGAGCCATATGAAACCTGTATTTCTATGTTCTTTATACTTACAACACAGAATATATATTTTTTGAACATCTATGGTTCTTAAATACTGGCACACTATATTTTGTATGTCATTCCAAAGGAGATGTCCACCTCAAATATTAAAATTTCAATACAACTTTAAATAAATGCATACTGGCAATGGTTAATAAATAAAATAGCATTTTTGCTATTGAATATTACTTATTGTTATTGCTCAGATATTAAAAAAAACTAAATGGAACATCAAATATTTTATTCTTTACTATTGAGACATTCCAAAATACAGCACTACTAAATTAATTTTTCAAACATAGGGTTCAAAATAAAATATTTGCAAACTCTTATTATTATTTCTTTTTAAGAAGATCTGTTGTTCTATTTGGTTATCTTATTAATTTTTGCTTTTTTCTCCTTTTTAAACAATTCTTTTAGATATTTGCAAATTTTCAGTTTTTTTTAACTTTTTCTGCCTTTCCTTCTCTCTGCATGTCTACTTCCTACAACATGTATTAATCATGTTTCCACCATTTATAAACCATTGGATAGGGATGTGTCCTTAGAGAATCAAAACTGGAATTATTTGATATCTTGCAAGCTCTCCCCTAATATTTTCAGTGGCTTCACTGGTTGGTTGTACACATTACACATGCTGAGGTAAAGCAAGCTGACTCAAACCAACAAATAAAATCATACATATTTTAGGAGTTAAAATTTAAATTAAAATAAAATTCAGTCTTCTATTGATTAAATTTAACTTTAATTGATATAAAAACACTAATATTGTACATATTTATGGGGTTTATATGACATTTTCTTTTGAAAGATTAATTTTAATATCTGAAATACCTTCCTGGCCCACATTTAAAAATATTCATGTATTTACCCTAGGAAACATAATAATTAACAGGAAGAAACATAAAATGCCAGAAAAGAAAGCAGTAAAGAAACACACACAAACTACTTTTGGCTTCATTATGGAAAATGTTTCTGTTATATGAAGAAATATAATGACACAGTTTATTTGATTGCACTAGAAATTATTTATAATGTGATATAAGTGTTTTGGTTTCAGATATTAAAATAAAAATCCACAATGCAATATAATTTTGTAGTTAAAGAAACTGTATCTTTTTATTTGAATTCCAGTCCTACAATTTATTTACCATGCAATGGATAACTCAGCTGGATTCTATTTATGATTTTCAGTTTCTTCATCTGTAAAATGAGTGTAATAAAAGTACTTACTTCAAAGAATCGTTTTATGCGTTTAAAAAAATAAAACATACAAACACTCAGCATGTTGCATGTCTTGCAGCTAGAATTTAATTAATAGTAGTTACATTGAAGTCATTGAATTATGCACAATTTGAATTTTTGTATCTCATAAGTGTTTCTAGAAAAGTTATAGAAGTAGTCTCCAAAACTATTTCAACGTTTTAAACTGTTTACACCATCTAAGTTAATATCTTACTTTGAAATGAATTTTGACTTATTTTCTTGAGAATTTCTCCAATAATTTTTGCAATTATGTGGACCTATGATACCACTCTCTTCCCTTAATTTCCCCTCAACACACACACACACACACACACACACACACACACACACACACAATACAGCTAGAAAACTGTATAATTTAATGATATTTGAGTATTCCATGAGTCACACAGTATAACTGTGACAATAGCCAGTGGTGCTAAGGAACTAAAACTATTACAATAATACATTTTCCTACTAAAAATATTTTTATGGTAATACTTTGTTGCTTACAGATATTTAAAATTATATGCAAAGTAATATGGTTTCTTTTGTCAAAATAACTAGATCTATTGAATTTATATTTTAAGCTTACTGTTTACTTAGTATGTGATAGTAGTCAAGTACCTACCCAGAGAACTAGGATTTAATTCTGTATTTTCACTAACTTTTTGTTTTGAGGAACTCAATCTAGTTGTTGGTACCTGTTTTCAGATTTTCATTTATGAACCAAAGTGCTGTAGCATAATTTTTTATTACTTTACAGAAGTGATCCACAAAGTAAAAGAGATTTTCTTGACATTTCAGTCTACTCTAGAGTGATGTAAACCTCAAAAAATAAATAAGAGCATCCAGTAATACACAGGGGCAAAACAGCCTCTAAGTGGTTGTGTTTACGTGTCCTTCCCTCAGTGGTCAGAGGTCTGTGAGCGCGATGCTATACGGAGGTGACCAGCTACCGCGGGAGATAGTGGATCATTTTGGGACAAAGGAACAGTGAAAGGAAATTTAAAATTTTAGACAAAGACCAGCTAAGAAAGCCAGCCAAGAATGCTGTCCAAGATCCTGTCAAGAAGAGTCTGATCACAGGGCATTACTTTCTTTGCATAACCCCTGTTTTTACTTCTGTGTATAGCCCACAATCTCGTCATGTGATATGAGATGATTTTTACGCCTTTGTTTAACTAATATCTTCAGTGTACCTTGAGGTGATCCACTCCTGCCAACCTAAAATGTCACCCAGCCCGCCAATCCTACGTGCTGAACTCACTTTTGTACCTCTCTCCTTACTTCTCCTTTAAAAGTGTGGAAGCCCTGCCCCTCTTTTTGAGAGAATTTAGTTGGAAGCCCATTGGTGTGAGCAGCTGCCTTCCAGACCTTCTCGGTGCCATTTTTCCAGCATTGCGTCTGTTTTCTGCAGCCCAGGAGCTGTGCAAGTGTGCTAAGGAAGGAGACAAAGTGGGGACCAGCAGAAAGCAGAGAAGTACAGAATTAGAACTAAAAATGGATGCTTTTTTCTCACTGTCTTTCTGATCTTTCAATCACAATTTGGAGGGATTTATTCAAAACAAAATAAAACAAAAAATCAGACAATATATTAAAAAGGAGGAAATACAGAAAAAAATAGGGAAACCATATTAGCTTGAATTTATGATTAGGGAGTAGGAGGCCTAAAATTATTTTGAAAGGAGGATCTTTTTTCCTGTGTGAAATGAATGCAGAAAGCAATTCTACCAGATGACTGGTAGATGGACATACTGCTCTTACGTGCTATAATTTTATAAATGAATCAAGATGTTTAAATTCAGAAAGTATTTGTTAAAGGAAAATAGATTTTCAACAAGATGCTATGAAGCAGGAACCTTAGTTTTTCATTTACTTAAAATGACCCAATTCCTTCTTATCTTTAATTCAAATCCCACAAAACAAGTGGCTTCAAAGAGATAGATTGAGTGGCCTCAGAAGCCGCAGGAAGAAAAAAAGGACTAAAAGCATAAAGAAAACCATGATTCTGTTTAGCAAGTCAGGAATAAAGATAATTATTTCATCTCTTTGGCAAAGCAGCAAATGGGAAGATTTAGTGACCTTATTTATATTTATTTCCATTTTACACATTTTATGTCAGAGTTAGGCAGTTAGTTCAGAATTTAGTAGGAAAACAAAGTTGCCATAAAACTAGCAAGCAGAGTAAAATGATCCATTTTGCCCAAGAGGGGATTTTGCTGGTCTAGGTATCTCCTATGCTGTGTGCCTGTGTGCCAGTGTGTGCATGTGTGTGTGTGTGTGTGTGTGTGTGTGTGTGTGTAGTGTGTATTTGAAAATACCACTTAAATAGAATGAACATAAGTGAAAGTACATTTTTTTTTGTTTATGGAGAAGAAGTAGATAGCAGTTCTTCTTGGAAAAAAAGAACCATATGTAACTTTTGGGAAAAAAAAATAAAGCCAATAGAACCTGGCTAAGCATTTCATAATAAAACAAGGATGGCACAAACGAGATAGATTCAAGGGTTCACACTTAAAAGAGGGAAGGAAATAAGGAAGCAATAAGATGCACTGCACTGAGCACAGGGGAGTCTCAGGGGATGTTGAGACGGGCTTCAGAGACAGAGGCAGAATAAAGACCATAGATGACAAGCTACAGCAACAGCAGAGGGAAAGTTGGAAAAGGGTGTCAGAAAAGAGTTCCTTCAGAAGAAATAGTTTTCTCTGAAATCTGTAGATGATGAAAGAGAAGCACAGGGGAAATGTTGAGAAATTAAAGAAGAAAATGACTAAAAGGAATGAAAATAATAGTCCCAGTGTGGCTGGAACCAAAGTGTAAAAAAAAAAAAGAAAAGAAAAGCAAGAAAAGAACACAGAGCTTAAGATGAGGGGAAGAGTTAGAACATAAGGAATCAAAGAGGGGAAAAAAGAAGAGTTAAAACTCCTTAGAAGGATAAATAAATAAGGAAAACAGAACTGAGGTCATGTGCCACTGGCATGAGGAGCAGCAGACGTGGGCTCAGACAAGGACTCCAATTAAAGGATGAAGAAGTTAATGCTTGAACAGCCAAAAAGCATCGCTCAGCTGTACCCAGTGTGAGTGATTTTTTTTTGAAAAAAAGAAAGATCTGAGTGCTGATAGCTAGAAAGACTTTGAGATCTGCTTGAGGGTTGTTGTTTAGAGGGAATGTGCATGGAGAGGTGTTGTGTCAGAAACACAATAGCAATGGAGGGTCAACAATGAAATTTTAGACTGAGAAGGAGCTCAACACTGGGGACCAGAGAACACAGGTAAGAGCTATTTTTGTTCAGGAATTGCTCTTCCAAGGCTGGTTGGATGCCACAGAGAACAATTCTCCTGACTGACCAGGACAATTAAGAGAAATCACAGAACTTGTTAAAAAAGGGAACTGGCAAGGATGGTTTTCATTTATAGAATAACAAAAAACAAAGATGCTTTAGTATGAGGCAGAAATGCAGTGAGCCAGGCAAAAAATCTGGGTTAATCATGACCGCATTCATCCTGCTACCCTCCGTCTAAGTGAAGATGTAGATGTGACGTTAAAAGTGATGGACACAGGGCTTCCTGTGCCTCGCATCAGACTCCTTCCATTATCTTCACATGAAATAAAATATGTAAAATTCAGAATAGGAAAAGAGTAGCCTTCAACATTCAGGTACAGCACCTATGACAAAGTCTTTCTGTGTGTTCAGAGGACACTTCTACGGTTGTGATTCAACACTCATTCAGGAGGACTCCTGCTCAGACATCTGACCTGGGGCAAGTGATTCAGGCCCTGTATTTCCAGGGACTGGGAGGGTGAGTATCATCATCAGTCTTTTGTGAACACTGACACATATATTTCTCTCATGACTGGAACTAAATACCTAACACTCAAAGTGAAAGAAGGAAAAGTCTATTTAGCTCAAGTCTTCAGAGGTTTCAGTCCAAAATCAGCAGGCTCCAAAACAGGGTGGCACAGGGACAACAGTTCATGGTCACAGAAGACAGCAAATGCAACAAGAGGGAAAAAAGGGGGCAGTGAGCCTCTTGGCTTCCCTTATAGCACAAGCAGAGTGCCTGCCTTTGTCTGGATACAGCACTCCTGTATCCAGATGGGGATGCTAACACAGTGAGCACCCTGGCGCACTCCTGAGTCGCCCCGTTAACCTTCTGAGCTTTGCAACCAGAGATAGTGTACCAACTATTCTAATCCAACCCTTGTGAATTTACCAACCAGACACATTTCTATGAACAGGTCTCCAGACACACACAAGCTGATTTTTATCATTTCATTAAAGCATACGTTTAACAATCCTTAAGAATCAGTATTAAGTATATCAACAGTACACTAGCACCATAACATTCCACTTCTGATCCCCAAAGGACTCATGCATATCCCTTATGCAAAAGGCATTTAGTCCATTTCTTTTTTCTTATTCTTTTTATTGTTTAAAGAATAAAAAATAGTAAAAGAGAAAAGCATTAGAAATGATACAAAATTTCATTAAACAAATTAGTAGCATTCAACAATATTTGCTGTGCTGCATGATATTATCTTCAAATTAGTTGTTTATGTTACCAGATATACACTTACAAAATTGGTTTAAAATATTTATAAAAAATTAAAAGCCAAAAAAGAAAAGCATTAGCTGTTCCTTTCATAAGACCACCAGAAACTGGTAGTACAATTATCCAAACCAAACCATCCCTTCCTTTTTTGTCCTCATCCCAGTTTTTACTTCCTATTGTACAGATTGTTTCCCTTCACAGTATCTGTTGTACCTTCCACATTCTATTTACCCTTTCAGTTTCTCACACTAGGGAGACAATAGGATGTTTGCAGACTCTGGACTGATTTTGTTCACTTACCAATACAGACAGAGTTGCCAAAGTCATAAAAGTTGCAACATTGTTGAATAGTCAAATCCCTGTCTTCCCCAAGATATTAGGTAAACTCTTAGCTACAAGCCCCCATACAAGTCAAAAATTAAACACTTACAATGATCAATGGCACAAAATAAACATTTCTAACCCAAAGTTACAAATAAGGGGATACCAAGAGATGAGACCAAAGCAATTCTATAATCCAATGGGGCAAATAATAAGTCCTGCAGTTTCATATGCATCACTAGAGAAAACCTGTGGCAAGTTGTGAACTATACACATGATTACATATCATTAAAATGCAGTCCTATTTTGAAATATTGTCAATTTAATTTCTCAAGGCATCTAGGTATCACTAATGAGTAAAACCTTTGGGCAAGTCAATCCAGGTTGGTTCACTGCTTTGGTAGAGAACCATGTGACCTAGAGATTTCCCACACCACAGGCTGCCGCTGCGCTACGCTCCTGCATCCATGCATCCCAGGCATTTCTCCTTTTCAGTCTATCTCGGTAAAGATTAACTCTGTTACAGAGGATGTGCTAAGGGTTCCCTTTCTTTCCTCACCATGGTCAAAACAAAATCAAATGAATGCACATGCGAAATAAAGAAGTCAGCAAAGAGGGCCAGGGAGATGGCTCAGTGGAATAAGGGCTTCCCTGGCAAGCGCAAAGGCCTGAGTTCAATCCCTGGTTCCGCAAAAAGCAAAGAACCTAGTAGATAGAAGAGGGAAAACACATAAAAATCCTTATGTACACTGATGGCAACTCTAAGACATTTTTGAGGATTTATTCATTTTATTTTATTATTTTTTAAATATTTTTGTGGGTTTTTTTTGGTGGTATCAGGGATTGAACTTATTGTCAGGGAGGTGTTTATTCTACTGAGTTATCTCCCCGGCCCTAAACATTTGAGGATTTATGTATTTATTTATTTTCAGTATTTTTTTCTAAGGTGTTTTTGTTTTTTGTTTGTTTTTTTTTTTTTTTTTTTTTTTTTTTTTTTTTTTTTTTTTTTTTTTTTTTTTTTTTTTTTTGTCTTTTTGAGTCAGGGTCTCACTATGCAGTTCAGGCTGGCCTTAAGCTCACTTTGTAGCTCAGGCTGGTCTCGAACTCACAACAAACCTCCTGCCTCAGCCTCCCGAGTGCTGGGATTACAGGCATGCGCCACCATGCCCGGCTCTATAAGGTGTTTTTGGAATAAGGTGACACTATTTAACCAACATCCTGAATTCATATTTATTCAGAAGTAAGTTAGAAAACCTATAGTTAAATAAAGAGAATTCTAAAATAGCAAAAGCATTGATATCATTATTGAAATACTTTGTTTAGGAAAATCAGAGAGTTTCAAAGTCAAAAGAAATGAGATTATCAGTATGCTTTGTTTAAGATAAGAGAGTAAGTTCTGACATTAAGGAATTTTAAACATGACTAAAATCAACTAGCGTGCACTTTAGATTTGCCAATTATGTGTAGCCTTTTCTCTAAAACTGAAACACAAATATCACCAGTGACATTCAGTGAATGAAACAAAAATGTGTTATAACATATGAAAAAATTAATTTACAAAAATAAAGAGGGAAATATTTTGTATAAGTACATTCTCCTTATCTCTGTGAATATAAAATTGAGTGTAAAACTCTGAGAGGGACACAACTCAGATGATCATCTTGAACTCTGTAAGTAGAATATCTGGAGCATGTGCCCAGCCATAGACTACACTGTAAAAGTATCTACACCAAATACTTAAGAATAAAATAAGTTCTTTTTTTCTGAATTTGCTAGAGCTTGCAATATGCAACCTTAAACTAAATATTTGTGTACCATCAGCCACCACTAAGTTACAAATCATGAAAACTATATAATCACTTTTTAGCAATTTTTGTTTTCAGTCAAATGATGGTCACTTTCTTTGTAACATTTTAGAAATGGATATGGTTATTTGAATAATACTTGGGATATGCAATACAATGATGAATTAAGATATGATTCAAGTGAACACTGTTTTTGCAATTTGGTTTGAAACAGAATAATTATCATTGCAAATATAGTCAGTTTCAGGGCCAGGGAGACACCTCAGTTGAATAAGCACTTCCTGTCAAGTGCATGGGCATGAGTTCAATCCCCAGTTCCACAATATAGATAGATAGATAGATAGATAGATAGATAGATAGATAGATAGATAGATAGATAGATAGATATAGATATAGATATAGATATAGATGTGAATGAGAAAATGATTTCTCGCCATGTGACTCTCCTTAGGTATACTCTACAACTCTGCATCATCGATCACTTTCCTTTGTGGCCCCATAATCTCCTTGATCAGGAAATCTGAACACAACTGAGTTACATAATGTTTCACTCCAGGTTCTACTATGTCCTTGAAAGTCTAATGCCAACATATATATATATATATATATATATATATATATATATATATATATATATATATATATAATCTCAGGAAAAAATTATTAAAATATATTATCTTATATTTTGTGTGTGCATGTGTGTCTGTCTGTTCATGTTTATGTCTTTTTGGGTGTCTGTGTCTGCGTGTTGATTTAGGGATTGGACCTATAGACTAAACTAAATGGTATTCTCATTACTTTCTGAAAAACTACATTTTAAAGGTCTTGTTCTGAAGGACTTGCTCGCTGCCCAGACTGACCTTGAGAAGAATGTGGTCCTCCTGCCTCAAATTTCTTTTTTTTAAATTAATTTTATTGAGAAAAATCTAGCACTGAGACAGTTTCAAAACAAATTAGTGGGACAGTTACAATAATTAATGCATCACATACTATTTTCTTTTTAGCAGTTATTCAGAGTACAAGATACTGACATAATATCTTGTCTAAACACTATTAGTTCAAAATTTTCTTGTCATTGATCTAAGAGAAAGTAGCTGTATATCTATGCTAACATATTTTGTTTTTTTAAATAATTTTAATTTAGAAACCAATAGCAATGAGACAGGTGCAAAACCAATCAGTAGGACAGTTTCAATAATGAATATATTGTATATTATTGTCTTAGTAGTTATTCATTGTATAAGATGCAGCCATGATATCCTGTCCACAAACACCATTAAAAGAAATCTTTCTATTCAATGGATTAAGAGACAGTAGAGGTATATCTATCCTAACTAATTTCAATATACAGATACAAAATGATCATTCATTTGTATATACTTTTTTATTAGCTTTGTCAGAGAAGAGTATTCCATTATCATTTAAATATTTTAGGCATGTGAATTCAGCAAAATATTCCAATATAGTCCAGGGCTCTATAAAAGAAGAAGGTTTTCTCACTAGTATTAGTAGGACTGCAATGTCAGAAGTTGTTGCTTTGAGCATTTTACAGTTCAGCATACTAATATTGCTTTACCTTTTATACTTCATTTTTATACTTTTCTGGTGGATGGTTAAGACTAAGGGAAAGCAAAACCTATATAACAAGAACTGTAACTTCTGTATCAGATAAGTCAGTAAAATCTCCTCAGGATTTATCTTGAAACCCTGTACTGCAGTTTGTAGATCCTTTGTTAATGTTACTCATGTGGATAGAGTCATGGTCATTGCTTGACCAACTTTCTCTCTGTGAAAGCCTGAGAGAATGTTTTTCTCTCCATGTGACTCTCCTTAGGTACACTCTGCATCATCGATCACTTTCCTCTATGGCCCCATAATCTCCTTGATCAGGAAATCTGGAACACAGCTGAGTTGCATGATGTTTCACTCCAGGTTCTACTATGTCCTTGAAAGTCTAATGCCAAAATGTTGGCTGTTGTTGGCTGTTCTTGCAGCACTTCTTTTTCTCTAATTTTTGGCCAGCAAACTTAGGTTGTTAACCCTCCAGTAGAGAAGCTTATTATTATTACCCTACAACATAGTCAGTTGACTTAAATTCACTATCTATCTGAATAACAAATATCTTAGATGTAACATGGAAACAGTATTTTTCATCAAGTATCTATATCTTAAAGTTTAAATATCTACAAAATATGAAGGAAAAAGTTTTTTAAAAATATTTAGAAAGCAGGAAAAAGCAATTACATATTTTTACATAGAAATTTAGAAATTCAACCATATACAGCACTATAGCAGGGCAGTCTTGTGACATATTTTTTCTTGTCACTTATTTTCAATTATTACCCTTTTTTTAAACACACATTTACTTGTAAGACAGTATAGCAGCAATTGGTATGTCATGACAGGCAGCACATACTTAGAAGACCAGAATAAAAGGCTTCATAGTATGATCCTACTATTACCCATTGCAATCTTCAGTGCAGTTGCTTAGTTCACAGGTATGAGCAAAGACAGTTGCAACTTTGTTTGAAACAGAATAATTATCTTTGCAAATATAGTCAGTCTCAGGGCCAGGGAGATGGCTCAGTTGAATAAGCACTTCCTGTCAGTGCATGGGCATGAGTTCAATCCCTGGTTCAACCAAATATATATGTAAGAGAATCATACCAATTAACTGCTACTTTCAAAAACCTGATGAAGATTCTCAGGATCATTTCCTTAATCATCTTGTGCACATAAATGTATGGCTTTGCCCCATCATGTTTCCTAAATTTTCTCCTTGTCCTCTCTTCATTGTCAAATCCTAAAGTTCTCACTTTCCTTGTAATTGTGTTATACCTTTCTATTTTTATTTCTTTCTTTGAGTTTTTATACTAGGAAGACAATATTATAAAAGCAAAGCTTGTGGGTCTGGTTTATTTTACTTATATCTTTAAGTAACATCCACTTAAAAATAAAGACTTCGCGTTCATTCTTTATAGCTGAATAAAGCTATATACTCCATTGTATAAAAATACCACATCTTTCTAATCCGTTCATCATATGATGGGCATCTTGGTTGTTTCCAAGATTTGGCTATCACAATTGTGCTTCTATAAACATAGGTACAATATATCACTATGATATGCTGTTTTCAGTTCCTCTGGGAAAATTCCCAGTATGGGGATAGCTGGTTTAAATGTCATTTTGAGTCTTAGTTTTAAGTAGTCTCCACATTGACTTCCATAATTGTTGCACCAATCTACATTCCCATCAACAGTGGAGAAGGGATCCTTTTCCCCACCCAACCTCTCCTACATTTATTGTTGGTTGATTTCTTTATAGTACCATTCATTCTTGGGTTAGATGGTATCTCGGTGTTGTTTTAATTTGCATTTCATGGATGACTAGCAATGTGGAACATTTTTTCATATATTTATTTTTTTCTTATCCTTGTCCCTTGAGAAGTGTGTGTTCATATCAGATGCCCATTTCTGGATTGGGTATTTAAATTTTGGGACGCTAATATTTTTTATGTCTTTATAAATTTTAGAGAGTAGACTGGTCTGAGTGCTTATTAGTCAAGAATTTTTCCAAATTTGTGGGTTGTCTTTTCACTCTGTTGGTAATTTCTTTTGACATGCAAAAACTTCTGAATAAGAGGAGATCCAAGTTGTTTATTCTTTCAAGTATCACCCAAGTGATTAGATTTTTATTCATGAACCCTTTGACTAACCTTACATCTTCAAGAGTTCCTCCTACTTTCTCTTCAGGAGATCTAGTGTTTCTGTTTAAATGTTTAGATCTTTAATCCATTTTTACTTTAGCTTAGTGCATGATGATAGACCTCGGTCAAGTTTTAGTTTTCTGAATTTAGAGAGCCAGTTTTCTAGCACCATTTTTTAAACAGGCTGTCTTTCTTATAGTAAGCATATTTGACTCCTTTGTCAAAGATAACAGTGGTTTGTAGAGGTTTCTGAATCTTCTAATCTATTCCATTGATCCTCAGGTGTATTTTTTGCCAATGGCATGCTGATTTTATCACAGTAGCTTTCTTGTATATTTTCAAGTCAAGAATTGTAATGCCTCCTGCATTTTTTTTTTTTTTTTTTTTTTTTTTTTTTGCTGAGTACTGCATTTGCTATTCTAGGTCTTTTCTCATTTCAAATAAAGTTTAAGAACAATGTGTCTAGGTCTGTGCAGTAAGTTGTAGGTAGTTTGATAGGGATGTGCATTAAATCTGTGCAGCAATTTTGGGAGAATTCACAATGTTGTTTCTTCCTGTCCAGTAGCATGGAATATCTTTCCATTTTCTGAAATCCTCTGTGATCTCTTTTTTCAGAGTACTGTAATTTTCCTTGAAAGCATCTTTGACTTCTTTAGATAGATTAATTCCAAGGTATTTCATTTTCTGTAGTGCTATTGTAAAAGTTATTGTTTCTCTAATTTCTCTATCAGTGTGTTTGTTATCTGTATAGGGGAATGCTATTGACATTTGGGTATTGAGTTTGTATCCTGGTATGCTACTGAATTTGCACATCATCTAGTAGCTTCTTGGTGGAGTTTTTGGGTCTTCCAAGTAAAGTATCATGTCATCTGGAAATAATGATAATTTAACTTTCTCTTTATCTATTCTTATTCCTTTTATTTCTCTCTCTTGTCTAATGGCTCTAGTTAATGATTCCAAAACTATATTGAATAGGACTGGTGATAGAGGACATCCTTGTCTTGCAACAGATCTGAGAATAATAGATTTCAATTTTCCCCCTGTACAATTATGTTAGCCATTGAGTTGTCATAGATGGCTTTTGTCAGAGTGAAGTAGAAGCCATTTATTCCAATTTTCTGTAGGACTTTGAACATGAATGAGTGTTGAACTTTGTCAAAACCTTTTCTGCATCATTTCAGATAATCATGTGGTTTTTAGATTTTGCTCTATTTATATAGTGTATTATGTTGATAGATTTGTGTATGATGAAGCATCCTTGCATTCCTGGGATGAATCCTGCCTTGTCAAAGTGTACAATCTTCTTGATGATTTGCTGTATTATTTTTGCCAAGATTCTATTGAGCATTTTTGCATCTATGTTCATGAGAGAGACTGGCCTATTTTTCTCTTTTTTAGTTTCATCTTTCCCTGGTTTTGGTATCATTATAATACTTATCACCAGCAACAATTTTAGGATTCCTTCCTTTTCAGTTTCACTGAATAGTTTGAAGAGCATAGGATTTTATCTTCTTAAATTTCTTGTAGAATTCAGCTGCAAATTCATCAGGACCTAGACTTTTCTTTGCGGTAGGTTTTTTATTTCATTGGCTATTATTGAGTTATTGAGTGTTGTTATATATTCTTGATTCATATTTGGTAATTTGTACCTTTCTAGGAATCTTTCTATTTCCTCTGTGTCTTCTATTGTGTGAGAGAAAAGATTCTCAAAGAAGCAACTGACAAACTTCTGAATTTCTGCTGGGTCTGTTTTAATTGTATCTTTTTCCTTCCTTATTGCTTTTATTTGAATTTTTTCTTTCCTATTTTTCATGAGGTTAGATGGGCTTATCAATTTTAGTTAATCTTTCAAAGAACCATCTTTTTGATTCGCTAATTCTTTCAACTGTTTTCTTCATCACAGTCGAATTACTTTCTGCTCAAATTTTTATGATTTCTTCTCATCTTTGCACTTTGGGTTTGGTTTGCTCTTCCTTTTCTAGATGTCATAGGTGCAGCATTAAGGTGTTTAGTTGTTCCCATTCTATTTTCCTAATATGTGAGTTCATAGCTATGAATTTCTGAGAACTGCTTTCATCGCATCACACAAATTCCAATCAATTTTGCCTGAATTTTCATTGAATTGTAGATATTGTTCAATGTCATGTTTAATTGCATCTGAAAACCATTGGATGCTGAGGAGAGGTTTTTATTTTCATTTCCACATAAATTTCTGATTTCTTTTGGCATTTATTTCCAGTTTCATTGCACTGTGGTAAGATAATATGCATGGGATAATTTCTGTTTTCTTAAATATACTTAAGCATGACATATGGACTAGTATGTGGTCTATTTTGTAAAATGTCCCATGTGCAGATGAGAAAAACTGTGTTCTACTGTGGTTGGGTGGTACACTTTGTATATGTCTACTAAATCCATATGTTCCAACCTCTGGTTCAGTTCTGTTAGTTCTTTCCTAGTTTTTTGTCTGCTTGACTTATCTTTTTGGGATAAAGCAATGTTGAGGTCTCCTGTTCACATAATGGTATTGGATATTAAATTTTTCATGCCCATTAAGATTTGTCTTATGCATTTGGGTGCTCCCATATTTGGTGCATCCATATTTATGACTTCCTTTACCTCTTCCTCCTGAACTTTTCCCCTAACCAGTCTTCAGTGGCCTTCTTCATTTCGTTTGATCATTATTGGATTGAAGTTGAGACTGAGAACAGGACTGCTACCCCTGCTTTTTTCTGAGGTACTGGGCATGTAGTTGTTTACCATCCTTTGACTTTCAACTAATGAATTTCTTCATGAGTTAAGTGCATTTCTTTATAAAGGATATTGTTGGATTTTTTTTTCCTAGTCCACTATGCCTGTGTACTTCTTATAATTGGTGAATTGAGTTCATTTACATTGATGGTTTTAATTGAGATGTATTTACTTATGATTGTCATGTTATTTATCTGCTCTTGTTTACTCCTTTTTCTCCAGTGTTTAATTGTTTGCCCTATTTAGTGGGTTCCTTCTGTTTCCTTTCATGGACCTCTGATCATTTTGGTCTCTCTTTAGAACTTCTTTTAGTAGTGTGTGTAGTGTTGGCTTTGTCATCATGAAATTCTTAAGTTGTTCTTTGTCATGGAAGTATTTCAGTTCACCAATAACTTGAAAGAGAGTTTTTCAGGGTGTAGTAGTTTGTGCTGGAATTTGTTTTCATAGAAAACTTGAAATATTCTGCTCCATACTCTTCTTGCCTTCATGGCTTTTAAAGAGAACTCTGCTGTTATTCTGATGGGCTTTCCTTTAAATGTGATCTGGACTATATTGGATTATTTTTCTGAATTCATGAATCTCCAATATAGTCCAGTAGTCTATAATAGTAGTGGGTTATCTTCATGTCTGGCAATGTCAGAAGTTGTTGACTTGAGATTTTACAGCTCAGCATATTAATATGGCTTTACTTTTTATACTTTGTTTTTATACTTTTGTGCTGGATAGTTAAGACCAGATAAAGCAACTATATAGCACATATGTATCTTTTGTATCTGACAAGGTCAGTTAAATCCCTTCAGGATTTGTCCTGAAACCCTGTACTGCAGTGTGTAGATCCTTTGTCTGTGTGAGCCATGTGGATGAGTCATGGCCATTGCTTGACCAATTTTCTCTCTGTGAAAGCCTAAGAAAATATTTTCTCTCCAAGTGACTCTTCTTAATTATTAGTTTTTTGTTGGTGGGGGCTGGCTCAGCCTGCTTTAAGGCTGGGTCTAGTAGGTAAGGCAGGTTGAGGTAGGGATTGAACTGAGGTATCCTGCACCTGACTGCATTTGCATGAGTAAGCAGAGCTTAAACAACTGAGCTTACATTAAGCCTCTTTGCCTCAGATTTCTAAGTGGCTGGAATTACAGATATGATACACCACATGTGGTAAGTTTGGTCAAGTTTTTCTTTTTCCTTTTTAATGCTGCAGTTTCTTGCTTTGGAGAACATACTACTTAGCGATAGTTAAATTTGTATGTAAATACTCTTTCTATGCTCCTATACACAAAATATTGTGGAGGCTGGGCAGAGAGCACAGCAGACCTGCCTGGCCCGTGCAAAAGCTGGATTGTGTCTCCAGTATCACATGCTGTGCCAGCACCAAATCTGAGCATGGTGGCACATACCTGTAATCCCAGCACTGGTGTGGGTGAGACAAGAGGTTGACTATGAGTCCAAGCTGCATAGTGAAACACTGTACCGAGAAAGTCAATAAATAAATAATTAAAAATTTTTAAACATTTCAAACACGATCATCTCTTAGAAGGATTTCTAATCTTGAGGCAAACTTCATGGGTTAGGAAAGGTTTAGATATTTCTTCCTTACTCATTAGCATAATATCAACATAAAAATAGAAAAACTGTGTGCCATACTTATTTGCACTTGGCCCTTTCCTAGGCATTTTTTTATGTAAATCATATCGTTAAATTCAACAACTAGTACAGTAAAGAGCTAAAATTCCTACTATGTAAATAGCTGCATAGGCATTCACAGTGAGATAATCCAGCTCTCCCAGGAGAGCTGAAATTTGTATTTGAGTTTGTTACTGTCACCATCATTATGCTTTCATCATCCTTTCCCAAGTGCAGGAGAGTGTTTCTGCCCTTTGTCACTCTTCTGCCAATAGAACATAAGTGACAATCAATGCAATATAATAATGTTTATACCATTCTCTAATTTTCTTTTGATCATTAATATACAATGAGTGCCTTGCTATCAAAATTCATATACTGAAATCATACTCCCTGTAACCTCAGATTGTGACTCCATTTGGAGAGAGTCCATGAAAAGATTAAATAAGTTAAAATGAAGTCATTAAAGCAAGCTATAATCCTGTATGACTGGTTTTGTTCTAAGAATATGAACGCAAGCAGTACAGAGACAGGGCTATGTGAAGACACAGGAAGATGGCCTTCTACAAGTAAGGAAGATATCTCAGAAGAAGAAATCAATCCCATAGATGCCCGATCTTGGACCCCTAACCTTCAGAACTTTAAGAAAATGTATTTTATCCTTAAGCCTTCCAGTCTGTGATATTTTGTAATAATAGTTCTAGCACATGAGTAAAAATCATTATTTCATAAATCCGTGTCTTTCATTTCCAATGAAACTTTTGGTTGGCCTGTTCTTGTTTTAGTGATTATACAGCAGCACTTAAATGCTAAACACAAAGTAAGTGCTATAGCTATATACATCACCCAGCTCCCACAGAATCATGAAGGGTGTTGTCTGAATCTCCAATCTGAACATTGATGGCTCAGCTCTGGGATACCTGCTCAGCTCTGGCTCTGGTGCCTTAATGATCTCATCCATCTTTTCCAGATCTACTTCCATCCTAAAACATTGCCTTCAGCTCTTTGTCTCACCAATTAATTCGAAAACACTATTCAAATCTAATTGCTAACATTAAATCCAAATTGTAATGAAACTGAGATATTGATGAATTTAAAATCACTTCTATGCTTTTGACTTTATTAGTTTCCCTTTTATAACAACTTATCTAAGTTCAGTTAAAATCCAGATCACATCATGCCTTCCTGAACTCTATTTTTTTACAACCCAGATTTCCCTTCTCTGCCACGAAGAATTATATATGTGTGTTTCTCACACTTACGTGCATTATTACATTCAGCATGCCTTACATCAGCACCAAATGGCAGCTCTTTTAGATAATGAGTCATATAAGTTGTTCATATTTGTGTGCCCCACATGGCCAGTGTGGGAGTCTCAGTGTGAGTGCTTTGCTTTATTTGTTTATTAAAATGAAAATAAATTAAAAAGAAAACAAAAGCAAAATTCCACAGTGTGAGCTTATGCCACTGCTGTAACAAGTGAAATACAACCTACAGGGTGATATAAATAGCTAAAATTTATTTGCTCACAGTTCTGTAGGTTGGAAGTCCAAGCACAGTGTGATGGTAGGTTTGATTTCCCTGAAAGTTTCTCTCCTGGATCTATAGCCAAGAGTCTTCAGCATCTTACCCATGCTTTTCTGCAAGGTATATGCACTCTATGACCTATGACTGTCTTTCTGTCTCTTTGTTTCCCTTCTTATAGTCATTGAGTTATAATGGAATAGAATGCTGTCTTTTTTTTGGTGGAACCAGGGATTGAATTCAGACCCTTGCCACGATCTTCTTCTGCTGAGCCATCTCCCTGGCCCCTAGAATGCTATCTTAATGAGCTCACTTAAACACAATTATTTCCCTAAGGTCTTATTCCTAGCCATGGTTACACTATGGATTAGGTTCAATTTACAAATTAGATAAGGGAAGACATAACTCAGCACATAGCAATAACAAAAGTAACGCAAGAATATTTGTTGAATTTCATGCTAGTCAGTCTTAGGACACAATCTATTGTCAAATTTTGTTCTGAAGTCAGTTTTGTTCTGAAGTAGTCCTTTTTAAAACTTTTCATAGCATAATGCACAAACTATGGTAAATACCAAGTTGTCAGAGCAAATCAATTTACTAGATTAACAGTTGATACTTGTAAGCCAGTTTAAGGATGTCTAGCATTCTGCTGAGTCAGGCTACATTTTTTTAGGGCTGATAGTAAAAAAACAAGTGAAAAAGGTATCAAGTGTGCTGTGATTTTTTGTTGTTGTTGTTGTTTTGCTTCTTTGTTAATCAGCCCAAAATGAAATCTAAACTTCAGAAATTAACTTGTTAGGGGAAAATGTAATGTTATGCATCTAAATTATGAAACCAAAACCATATTTAGTTCTGTAGTCATTTTTCAGATGGTGTTTATCTTTGTTTAGGTGCCCAGCAAAATGAAAATAGGATAAAGAGCAACCTTCCCAAGGTGACATTTTAATGGACAGCACATTAAATTAAGTCATTAAAAATTGAATCCCCAGTAGGCAGCTTAATCATTATAATTAAGCCAAGTAGTTTAAGTAAAGCTTAACCCAATCAGTAATGTTTCTTTCAAATGCTATGTGTGTGTTGATAATTTGTTCATTAGGAAAAAATGTCCACTTAGTACCACTAAGTAGAATGAATATATTGCTCAAAGAAGTACATTTTATTGCTTTTTAAATACTTTCTTAGCTTCTGCACATCTACCCAGACACGACTTAGAATGAAGGTATATTATTGCGCGCTGGGTGGGGCAAATAGTTCAGAAGATTGAAGCACCTACAAGAAGGCTGTGGCAGCTCCACCCTTTACTGAGATCCGGCTGTAGACTGGGCGTGGTGACACACGCCTCCAATCCTAGCTCTTGGGAGGCTGTAGACAGGCAGATCATTATGAGTCTGATCTAGTATTGAGACTCTAAACACCCTGTAGACCCTTCCCTAAGGGTTTTATACAAAATAAAATAAAATAAAATAAAATATTGTGCATAATTCTTGGTGTAATCATGACCCACCGCACACTGTACTTTGACACAGTTTACTATGGCTTGAATACCTTGACTGATATAAACATGGTACAAAATTCTCAACTACTTCAGGCTTCAACGAAAACACACCTAAGAGGCACAATGCTGCGTGTAGGCACTACTGACCTGTCAAATCCCACTGCATAGTTTTGTCTTCCTGAATGTTTTAATTGATATAATGTGATGTTGAAGTCTATCAATCACTGCAGGGAACTTTGGCCTTGAGTGATACTGAATAAAGAAAGAACCACCATGTATTCTGCCCTTTATCTTCACCTAAAGTACAACAGATGTGGTGCCTTGGACTCGGTAGAGTCCCTTATACTGAGTGAAATCTATTGTTCTCTAGAATGCTTTCACTTGTGAGTATATGGTGGGATTTTCTGATCATGTTGATTCCTGAGACAGAACTCATTCATTACAAAAAAGGAAAAAGAAGTTTCAGTTTCTCAAATGAGCAAAAATAAAGGCTAAAATAATCTAATAAATTAAACTGTTCATTTATAGTAAAATTTACATTTGAAGGTGAATGGGACATCATATTAAGTCATTGAAAATTATTATTCAGAATATATATGTTACAAATATAACTAATTGGGTGTCACATTTAATGCATTAACTTTTGCTGGCAGTGTAAGTCAGTGGCACAGCACTTGCCTGGCAAGTATGAAGTCCTGAATTTGATTCCTGCTAACAAATTAAAATGAAGGAAAATATGAAGTTTTGAAGCAGGGATTAATAGAGAATTTGAAATGCCATCACTTTAACTGCCATATTTACTATGTTACTGCTAAGATGTTCTCACTTCTAAAATACAATGTAACAAAGTACCTTTAAAATATTCAAACTGAGATTAGATTTTTTTTTTGTACCAAGGAATTTCAATTTCCTGGCTAGCATTTAAGCCACTGACTTATCTTCCCAGCCCATAGAGTTAGATTACTTCCAAATTGAAGCCAGTTTGTAGGGCAATAATAGAAATATACTACTTTATTTTTATTTTCATATTTTTTATGTATCTGGCACAGGGTCAACTACATAAATGGGACTCAGAGTGATCCTCTTGTTTTCAGGCTCCCAAGCCCTGGGATCACAAGGGTGTGTCACCATTCCCAGCCTCAATGTCTGTCTCAGCCAATGGGGAAGGGGGGTGAAGCTGCACTATGTGCCACAGATCAAAACCTAGCCACTATGCTCTGCCTAAACAGGTGCTTCAGTTTGCTGTGCTATGCAGTGGGCCCTTTTTGTCCCACTTCATAGCACAGATTTTGAGACAGGGTCTAGCTATGTAGTTCAGGCTGACCTGGAGCTCACTTTATAGCCTAAGTTGGCCTCAAACTCTCAAAGATAGCCTGCCTAGGCCTCCTGAGTATTAATGTTACAGGCATGTGCCACCTTGCCCCACCAAAAGACATTACTTTAAATATAATCTGCCACTAAATGGAACAGATTTGATCGTATTGTGTAAAGTATTAGCTGTTGGATGAATTCTTTAACATTCCTTGTCATGGCTTGTCTTAGTTCTCCTTATTGCCCCATTCTCTCACCCTTCCTTCAATACCTTTCCCCCTCCTCATTTCTGTTTCAAATCTCTGTTTCCATTTCTTCCTCTTCTTTCTTGTTTTTTTTTTTTTTTTGCAGAATCAGGGATTAAACTCAGACCCCTGCTCCTGCCAGGGAAGTGCTTATTCCACTGAGCCTTTTCCCTGGCCCCTCTTTCTTGTTTTTGTTTGTTTGTTTTTGTTTTTGCATTTCCTTTCTCCTTCAAAACTCCCTAAGCCTTTCACAATTGAGTGTTTTCTTCTTATTTCATAATATTGACTGCCCATTCTCATCTGGTATTTATTTTAAAACTTCAAATATATGTTTCATTAAAACACAATGGGTGGCTACTCAAATAAATTTCATCGTGGGACCATGTTTCTAGAATTTGTAACCAAATAAATGAGGACTTCATAAGATAGTGGTTTATAAGGAAAGAAGACAAAAACTCAGCCATAATACGTATTCATTGGTTTTTCATCTTTTGTATTCTACTTTCATTTGCCATTATTCCTTCAATCTTATTGTTTCGCTCAGTGATAAAAGTATGTCCAACTCTTTCACACTTAAATACTCATATGTATTCTCCATTTTTAGTTTCATTTTGTAGAGTTCCATAAATGTTTGCATCCCCCCCCAAATTCATGTTTTGTTTTGTTTTGTTTCATTTTGTTTTGTTTGTAATTTTAGGGAAGGGCTACAGGCGTTCAGGGTCTCACGTCTAGATGGGACTCATAGTGATCCACCTGTTTTCAGAGAGCTTCCAAGAGCTGGAATTACAGGCACACACCACCACGCCTAGTCTAAACTGCTGTCTCAGCATGCCCCAGGAGTGGGATTGAACCTGGGATTGAACTCCCAGGCCCTGAGTCTGCTCGCAGGTGCTTAAATGCACTGAGCCATTTTGCTGACCCTTAATTTTTATATTTTATTGTTCAAAGTTTTATTTTGTTTTGAAAGATAAAAACAAAAGCAAAACAAATAGAGGAAACAAAGAGAGAAACAGGGTAAATACGACAATGCATGTGTTACATTTTCAAAACAAGAATAGATAATTAACAATGGTTGTTATCTTAACTTTATCATCAAAACAGTTGCTCAGATTAATGGATATTTTTATTGTCTTTTTTAATTCTTTAAAATGAATTTTAAAGAGAGTATAACAACTGATGAGACATTAGAAATGGTACACATTTTTTTTTTTTTTTTTTTTTTTTTTTTTTCGGTACCGGGCAATGAACTCAGGACGGTACACATTTAGAAGACCAAAATGAGAGGTATTCAGCCATGGTTTTTGCATTGTACATTGCTGTCCAGATTTCTATTTAAAAATTACCATTCTGAATTTCCCCCTTAAAAAGTGACTAAAAGAAATAGTTCTATGAACTCAGCAACATCTAGATGTTAGGCTCTACTTCCACTTTCTGAGACAGGAGAGACCATATTAATTTCACTGGGTAACTGTGGCAAATTGCACTGAGTAGCTTGAGAGAATGAGATGCATTCTCTCATGTCTTGAGATTTGGAGGCCCCAGAATTGTGGGCCATGCCATGCTCCTTCTGTACCTCCAGAAAGAGGATTCTTGGCTTCCTTTCAGCTTCTGAGGCCCCAGACCTTCCTTAGCTCAAGGCTGTGTGGCTTCAGCCTCTGCCTGCTTGAGTCTCCACAAGGTGTTCTTCTTCCTTGTGCCCTCTGCTTGTAAGAACACTAGCTGTTTTGCTTAGGCCTCATCCTATTGTTCTGATCTTAGCTTTGTTGCATTAGGAAAGATCCTATTTACAGATAAGATCACACTCTTGGGTTCTACACACTAGGACTTCAGCATAGCTTTGGGGGAACACAGCAGAGTAATGCCATATGCCAACCCGCAGTTAGGTCCTGCTGAGGTCAAAGTATTTTATCTAACCTGCCCTGTACTCCCAGAGGATGGTAGACAAAGATGGGCCAGGGGATGAGTCCTTGGGAACATCACTGAGCCAAAAATAACACCACCAACTTCTGGGATTTTTAGAAGATAATAAAAATCTCATTTCAAAAAAAAAAAAATGTTCTGAGTTAAGATTTTGTTTAGTGGGAAGAAAAATTCCCGGTTTATGTAAGAGAATGTGTATGCACACTATTATAACATTTACATGAACTCATGACTAGCTGAGCAAAAGCACAGTATATGACATGGGGTAAGTAATAATACATCTCTGTCATCATTAGTAGGAGCACCATTAACATAATTACTACTTTCTGAGAAATTATACATTCTCTATCTTTTCTTTGGTATGATATTTTAAAAATTCTGGAGACAAATATATAGATTGTAATACAGAAATTTTGCTTTTGGCTAATTATGAATATAACTCTACTGTCAGTTATTATTTTATTCTATAAATATAAAGAGGATCAAGTTTTTGATCAAGTTTTTATATATATTTATATATATAAATATAAAAATATTTATATTTATATATATAAATATAAAGATAGGATCAAGTTTCAATAAGAATTTAAAACTATAATGGAAGACCAGTAGCAACTGAAGAACAAATAAGATAATATGTTAAATTCAGTTTAAAAAAATTAGTTCAAGAGTCAACTAAATTATAAAGTCTCATTCCAAATCCTATGTTGAAGTAACAAACATCAGTATCACAGTGGCCAGCTATCAGTTTCTATGGTAAATAGTATAAAACTGTGGGCTTCATTTGTTTTAGCTGCTTATGCTTTCATGAAAACTCTAAACTTTACAAAAGAAAAAATATACATTAATTTTCTCACACTTGGTATTTGTGAGAGGTTCAAACTTCCTGTAGTTGGAAGTATCATTCTTTCCTTCTTTACTATAGTTGAGTTACAACAAAAAGTTTACCAAGACTTCTTCAGTAATTTCGCATAAAGCTCTAAAGACTAAACCTTGAGATTATGGAAACATACTATTTCAATAAAGTTTTAGACTATTTAACTGTTATACTAGAACTGTCTATTAGCAGATTTCATAGAACCAGAATTCCACACAGAATTCTCCATACAGTGAGAATTTTTTATTACTCAAATTTTATGCATCATTTTTGATTTTGTAAATGACTGTGCTAAGTGAATCCATAATAAGATTCTTATCATTATTTGCATTCTGTATTCTTATTGAAAACTATCTTTTGGGCTAGGAAATAGGTTCGTGGCTTCTTGCAGTGTATTTTCACCTTAGTTGCAATGTATTTTCACCTTCCTCTGTACCCTACGGAGTTCACACTGGCTTCTCAAGACATTCAGCTTTCACACGTGTTCTGTGGTCTGCTTCATTTTTCTTTCAGATGTTGGTCAACTTCACATCAGTGCTCTTAAGTAACTGAATATTTTGAAGTTGTCTGATTACTGCATGATTTCATGTGAAGTATTTGTCTGTGTAGCACTCAGCAAGAATTAGAAGTCCTGGTTTTTTTTTTTTTACCACTGCTCAACAGAGCCACCTAAGGAATAAAACATAGGAAATTGCCCTCCTGTGTGAATGAAAATTAGTAGCTCTTCATGCTAGGTTACTAGATACAGGATACTTACTTTGAATACAAACTGTTGATCTTTGTTGTCTCTTACAAATGAATTACTTTTTTTACTGTTTTATGTATTTTATTAATTTTTTATTCATGTTAATAAGAAAAATGAACAAAATAGCATTGAAAGAGTTTCAAAATAGGTTAGTAGGACAGTTACAATAATTAATACATTACATATTGTTGTCTTCAAAGTAGTTATTCAGAGGAAAAGATACGGACATGATATCTTGTCTAAACAAAATTTTCTTGTCAATGAACTAAGAGAAAATAGCTGTATATCTATCCTAACTCTCCTGTGTAGACATATATTTTTTCACAACAAAATGGTCCTTTATTTATATCCCCCTTTTTGTTTTATTTTGTCAGAGATGGGTGTTCCATTGCAGTTACAAAAGCTATATTTGGAGAACTCTTTAAAGGACCTTTGCATACTTGATACTAGTCCAAAGATTGTAGGTACTTGAATTCAGCAAAACAGCCTGAATAAGTCATGGTCATTGCTTGATAAATTTGTTCTCCGTAAAAGTCTGAGAGAATTTTTGTTCTCTGTAGGTGACTCTCCTTAGGCACACTGTACACTCTCAAACACTTGGCTCTGTAGCCCTATAATCTTGATCAGAAGATTTTGAACACTGCTTAGTTACAAGATGTCATCAAGTAAAACTGAAGTATTTGTTTCATAATTCTAAGTATATAAGATACCTTAAAAAGTATTAATAAAGACATTTTTCCACTTTAATTATGGAAAAAAGTGAAAAAATTAAAAAAGAACGATTCAGGGAAACCAACAATTTTTAACTCCATTCTCAAACTCAAAACATGTATTTACAAAAAGCCATTCTTATGGAAGAAAAGAAAAAAGGAATTGGTAATCTTTGTGATTAAGTGCTTCTATTTTGGATGTTAAAAGCAAAAATAGATCAACACATCATGTTCAAATGATGGACATTTGGATAGTCTGAAAATATCTTTGAATTCTTTAGATTAAATACGTTTATTAGTGCCCTCGGAGGAAATATGAGAAATTCATTTGAAAATAAAAGACTAAAGCTAATAGCCAAAATATAACTGTACTATTTAATAAGTACTTAAATTTCTCACAAAATAACACCATTGTCAGAATATATAGGTATAAATCCTAGGTCTGATAATTTAATTCTTCAACAATGATGTAGGAATTATAAAAATACCTACTTTAAAAAGGCTTTATGGGCCAAGGGAGATGGCTCAGTAGAATAAAAGCCTTCCTGGCAAGTACAAGGGCCTAATTTCAGTCCCTGGTTCTGCCAAAAAAAGAAAGAAAGAGAGAGAGAGAGAGAGAGAGAGAGAGAGAGAGAGAGAGAGAGAAAGGCTTTGTAAGGGTTACATAAAATAAAATTTGAATTAACTATCTAGTCAGCATACATGATCCAATAAATTTTAACCATCAAATGTTGGCATGGAGATAGATAGTTACATCAAAGGACATTCTATTTGAAAGCAATTATTGGTGCAGATAAAATTTTCCTTATTTTTATCTGGTATCTCTTGTAACTAATTAAATACACATTACATAAAAGTTTCACCTAAATATCTTTGGAAGAGTTTTAGGCAACACAGATTATTGTTGCTATTTAGCTAATATCTAACTTATCATCTGTTCTTTCAGGAACATTGTCCTTTAAATTAATCATGCATTGAATTGGAAGATTGTGTCCAAATTTTACCAATCTAATTTGACTCATTGGGAAATTAAGGCAAATACCATTCATTTGCCTTAATTTCCCAATGAGAATAATGCAAATAAATATTTCATTATTCCTACCCACATTAACTGTGTTCAAAATCTCACTCCTCTTGGCAGGAAATTAGACACAAGACAGATATTTTCTAATGCACTGGGATACTGTGGTGTTTAAATAGCAAAGCCCATCAGGCCAACACAGGATTGGATCAGGCCTGGTTATCTGAACGGCTGACAGATGACCCTGATCAGCTGTGCCTCTGCGACTGCACCTCTGCACCTCCATCACGAGATTCCACAACCCACTTCCCCAGGCCCTCTGCGATTGCTTGTTTAACCCGATTCAGATACAGCCTTAGATGTTCATATTACAGTGTGAAAGACATCCTTGTCAAATATCACAGGATTTTAATTTTTTACATAGTGATTAATATTTCAAAAGCTAGTGCAGTATTCTTTCTTCTCTCTCCTATTCTCCATGGCTTTTGTTTCTCACACTTACTAATATTTTTGATGAATGCATTGAAGTCCATTTGGTGTGGTTCAAATCTACTTATTTTGCATGATACTAAAGATATTTGCATAGGTTGTGTTCTAATCCGTATGTATTGTATCTACAGAAACACTCACAAATAAAATAACTCATGGAGGGACAAACTAGATGAAGTACCCTCTAGGTTTGCTTTTGTAATTCAAATACTGCTCCTGAGTTTAAAAGATGAGAAGGCTATAGCTGTGGTTACAGGACAGCAGTTTTATGGATAATTGTGCATTTTCTCTCCTCTTAGTCAGTACATCTATTGTTTTGAGGAAAAATGAGAGATGTCTATAAAGATTTAAGTAAGACATGTTTTTGCCTAAACTTCCATCTGCTTCTCTGGTATGAAAAACAGTATCAGAAAATCCTGTGGAAGACAGATATATTTGATTACCTTTGAGTTTTCAGACATTGTACAATGAGTTATTCTACTCATTGTTTATGAAATAGGTCCTTTTGTCCTGGGCAGTGTCTTTTAAAAATGCCTCATCAGATAAATGTTACCAGATTTTCTGGTGTGCATGTTTCCTTCTGGAGTGGGATTCCAGACTCTTATCATCTGAAACCATGAATTAAACCAAGTGAGCAAATAAATGTTGGCTAAGTTTATTTGAGAAAAGCAGAAATGAAGAGTGAGGGAGAAACTGGTGCTACAGAGTGAGCTTGGAATGAAAAAGTGAGACAAAAGTACACCCTGGAGGACACAGTAAGGTCTAGCACACTCTTCTTGGCATCTATGTCTCTTTATACCTTCCACATCTCAAGGACACTCATGAGAATTCCTGCCTCTGGGTGCTGAGAGCTTGTGCTGGCATCCCATGCTTCAGGGTGATGACAAGTCTAAGCCACCCTGCTGAAAAGCTGAATGTTCTCGTGAGAATTCTACATGCAGAACCCTGGGAAATATGCTGCTCTTGTATTTCTAGGTTGCTCTTGTAATTAACAGGTCACACCTACTTTTTCAGCTTGCTGATCTCTGCCATTTCCTAGTCTCTTATTTCCCTTTCTTTATTAATGAATTTATTTATTTATTTATTTATTTATTTATTTATTTATATTTTAGGGAAGGGAATACAGGGTGTTCAGGGTCTCACTACTAAGGTCAGACTCATAGTGATCCACCTGTTTACAGCCGCCCAAGAGCTGGGATTCCAAGGTCATACCACCACTCCCAGTCTCAGTGGCCCTCTCAGTGCACTCCTGGGGTGGCGCCAGCACAGCAGTCCTGGCCCCTGCACCTGGTGGAGGTGCTTTACTCTGTTGATGGATTTATCTGGCCCTTTATTAATTTTTAGTATTATTTACTGTGTGTAAAACTCTGCTGAATGCAAAATCTGTATCCATTATGGGAAATTATGGAAAAGAGGTGAGTAGGTTTTCAATTAATCTTTAATAGCAATTAATATCAATAAAGAAAAACACGTCTATAGAAGTTAAACTTTCATTTGTATTTATGTACAAAATGATACAAGCTAGAAGCAACTGTTTTTTGTTTGTTTGTTTGTTTTCTGTGGTACTGGGGATTGAACTCTAGACCCTGTACCTGCCAGGCAGGCCCATATTCTACTGAACTAAATCCCTGGCCCTAGAGGCAGGTTTTCAGGCAGCCAATGACAGTATCTACAAAAGCAAAAAAGTGGTGGGAATATGGAACAAACTAAAAAAGCTAAACATGAATCAGTCTTTATTATTATTAAAATATTATAATTACAGCAAGTGCGAATTATGCAGTTCTTTCTGAAACATTACTGATGTGTCCTAATCAAAAATAATAACAGCAGTATATATTGATTTCACTCCTGTTATAACCTTGTATAAAACCAGTGAATTTTGTGGAGAGGGTGCCATCTCCACTTATGGTTTAAGGTCTATGCTACCTACAGATTGTGAAATATCTGAAGTCTGGGTACTCTTGTTTCCTGAATCTAGCAAATACACCATGATGCCATCAACTGGCTTAGATGACCTTTAACGGTTGGTCCACAAATCTTTGGCTCTGATCCTCCATACTGAGCAGAACAGTCTGACTCAAAAGATCATGGGCAGATTATGTATTATAAAGCTGATACAGACATTTAATAAGAGAATACAATGCAGATTTAAAGATCACAGCGACTTTGGTTTAGAAAAGATCATTTTATGGGGAGGGTAATAATTGCTGAAGATGGCCTTTTAATGTATATCAGGCATTCTTTATAAGAAAAAGTTTTGCCGGTCAAATTTCTCAGCAGATTAAAGCACCTGAAATTAGGCTCAGGAGCCAGGAGTTTGACCCCTGAGGCTGCCATGCTGGCCCCACCTCCAGGGCACACTGACACAGCATTGGAAACTCGGCGTGGTGCTGTGCCTGTGGTCCCAGCTCTTTGGAGGCTGTGAACAGGCAGATGACTATGAACCTGATCTAGTAGTGAGAACCTGAACACCCTGTAGACCCTTCCCTAAAATACAAAAAATAAAATAAAATAAAAAATAAATTTTTGGTGGTAACACCATAAACAAAAAAGCATATGATTTGTGCTTACAAGGAATTTCTTTTTTCTGATAGGAATATATATTTCATTCAATTTTTGATGTGTAAAAAATATGTTGAGCTACTCTTGTGCTTCAAGAATATTCTCCTAAAACTCAAGTTCCTGAAACTCCAGTTTGTGCTGTGAAATTGCTGAGTTTATATCCTCTTACAGCTCTCTGTCTTTTAATATTCTTTTTAAATTAATTTTGTTGAGAAACAAATAACAATGAGTCAGTTTCAAAACCAATTAGTAGGACAGTTACGATAATTAATACATTGCATATTGTTATCTTTGCAGTAGTTATTCATAGTATAAGACGCAGACATGATATCTTGTCCAAATACTATTAGTAAAAATCTTTCTTCTCACTGAATTAAGAGGAAGTAGCTATATATCTACCCTAATATACACATATGCATATATATATATATGTATGCATTATATATATGTATATATATATATATATATATATATATATTTCACTATAAAATGGTCCTCCATTTAAATCCCCTTTTGTTGTTTTGTCAGAGATGGATATTCTTTTGCCATTTAAATATTGTAGGTATGTGAATTCAGTAAAATATTCCACTATAGTCCAGTAGGCCTTAATAATAGTGGGTTTTCTAGCCGGGCGTGGTGGCGCATGCCTGTAATCCCAGCACTTGGGAGGCTGAGGCAGGAGGATTGTTGTGAGTTCGAGACCAGCCTGAGAGTGAGCTCAAGGCCAGCCTGAACTGCACAATGAGACCCTGTCTCAAAAAAGACAAAAA
>PVKA01013751.1:0-54196 GCA_004027165.1 Ctenomys sociabilis | reverse complement strand
CCCCACATTTTCCAAAAGGGTGATGGTAAATGGAGCATTAGGGCCATAAGTGGCGACAGCGTCCTTAAGGCTTTTGACCAGTTTGATATCTAACGGCTGATAATACGCCTGCCCTGCCTGGTCCTGGAGCACGGGGAAAAATCCGTGCGGGCCGCGGACTGGGTCATGGTCGCGCCCTTGTTTTATCATCTCCCACAGGCGGCCTTGAAAGGATCGCCCGCGATAGGCGGGGCCAGCCAGGCCGGCAGGCCTCCTGAGCCTCCGCCCCAGAGGGGCGGTTCCCAGGGCGGGGGAGGCGCCAATGGTCGGCACGCTCCTCCTCCCATATGGCGCCTCCCTCCCCTGGAGGGGGAACTTCCTTCCCTATGCCAAAGCGGTGCAAATTCTTGTGTAGGGCAGCATAAGGGCCTTTATCCCGCAATCTCCCTCCTGATTTCTCTCTATCTTTCTGTTGGTCATCTTCCCCTTCCTCTTCGGGTTCCCCTTCGATATCAGGGTCTGCGGGATCAGGCTCAGAGGGGCATCAAGACGCTCCACGAGAGCTCTCAGATCTCGCTTTCTCTAGAGCCTGTCTCGCCTCTCCTAACTCAAGCGGGGTCTCAGGCAGGTTCGTCTGGAGCGCTGTGTGCGTGACCCATAGCGAAAGAAGAACCACTCCCCTTATATGGGAGGACAAACGTTCCCCACGGTGTCGCGACCACCCAGGGCCAGGTTAAGCCTCCGCTTACCTGCAGGTACGTACCAAATCTCCAACTCGATCCAGGCTAGGCAGAGTCCCGGTACGGGCCACCAAGTTGTCCGGCGCCGCTCCCGTCCCGCGGAAGAAGACACTCAGACACTCAGCAACGGGTTCAGCAAGCCTTTATCGAGTGGGATGCAAGCCTCTACATGCGTCCGCTATCCGCGGCTCCTATTGTGCAAGCATGGCGAATCTCGTGATACAGCAAGCTATATAGATTTCACAAACCAATCACAATTGCACACGTGTTTAAATAGCATTGGTGGGATCATAAAAAATGGCGGGCCTTTCTCTGAACAGGAGGGGCCCAGGCACAGCAACAAAAACCCGGAAGCCGGAGGTGGGTGCTATCTTAGCAGACACGATGGGCGGGGGAGCCAAAAGCGGCCTCCATCTCAGAGCGGCTCCCGACAATTTATATCTAAAAAAAATGTATATAACCTGACATAAGATTAATACTATTTTGTGAAAATCTTCAATGACCATTTTTTTTTTTGAGGAACCAAGGATTGAACTCAGGCCCTTGTGCTTGCCAGGGAAGCACTTATTCCACTGAGCCATCTCCTCAGCCCTTTCAATGACCTTTTAAGTGAGTTTGCCTAATATAATTATTATATTTTACATAGTCCTGTATAACTACCATTTTGAAAGCTCTTTATTCTTTTTTTTTTTTTTTTTTTTTTTTTTTTTTTTTTTTTTGTGGAACTGGGGATTGAGCTCAGACCCTTGCACTTGCCAGGGAAGCGCTTATTCCACTGAGCATCTCCCCAGCCCCTGAGCTCTTTATTCTTTATCCAGAATCATACAGTAACTTCTCTTGCCTTCTGGATTATGGTCTTTATTATCTTCTATATGCTATGTCTAGAATATTTTGAGTTTGTATAACTGGAAAATATTTCACTTTTAGCTTTCTTTTTTAAAAAAAATATTTTTATTGAGAAAGAAATCACAATGAGTTTCAAAACAGGTTAGTAGGACAGTTACAATAATTAAGAGTTGCATATTGTCTTTTAATTTTCAAAGGTATGTTTGCTAAGTATAAAATTCAGTAAGGACAGATCTTTTTTCTCAGTCCTTTGAATAAATAAGCCTAGTTTCTTTCTTTTTGTGTGGGGGGGGGAGGGCGTATGGAACCAGGGATTGAACTCAGGCCTTTGTGCTTGCCAGGGAAGCACTTATTTCACTGAGCCATCTCCCTGCAATAAGTCTAGCTTCTTATCCACTTGCTCTTTTTTTTCTGATGTGGAATAGATGCTATTTAATTTTGTTCTTCCATAGCTAATATATATATATATATATATATATATATATATATATATGCTTTAATGATTTTTTTCTTTACAATTAGTTTTGGACAATTTCATTTTTGTATATCTTGGTATGATTTTATTCATATTTCTTGTGCAAAAGGTTCATTTTTCTAAAAAATGTGGTGCTGCAATTTTAACTAAATTCAGAAATCTTAAATCTTTAAATATTTATTGACTACCCCTTCTACCTTGAGAATTCTAATTAAATGATTATAAGTTTCTTGATTTTGGCACAGAGTTAACTATTATATAACTGATCTGTAAACTCTTCTTCATGTTTATTTTAGACAATTTTTATTGTTATATTCATTTAAGTTTATAAATAAGTTTTTACAATGCGCAATCTATTATTAATCTAATGTTATGTATTCATTTCAGAAATGTTTTTTCTAAAATTCACTATCTACATCTTATACCTTTCACATTTCAGTATTTGCCTACAATTTTTAATTTACTCTCTGATTATTATTGATTTTATTTATTTTCAATAAAGTTAATAATGAGTTCAAAAAAAAGAAGGGAGGAGGGCATAGCCAAGAATACATTTGGGGGCCCAGGGAGATAGCTCAGTAGAATAAGTGCTTGTCTGGCAAGTGCAGGGTCCTGAGTTCAATCCCTGGTACCACAAAAAAAAAAAAAAAGAATACATTCGAAATAAAATGTTTTTAGCCACCAATTCTTACAAATAACTAGGCATCATTCCTCCTGCTTGGACCTTCTAGAGTAAGAGTGTTGTATCCAACAGAGCTTTTGTTCTACCGTGATTCCT
This sequence comes from Ctenomys sociabilis, assembly GCA_004027165.1. Taxonomy (NCBI): domain Eukaryota; kingdom Metazoa; phylum Chordata; class Mammalia; order Rodentia; family Ctenomyidae; genus Ctenomys; species Ctenomys sociabilis. The sequence continues at coordinate 51,378 of PVKA01013751.1, read as the reverse complement.
CTTGACAGACAAGAATTTATGGTTGACAATTGTTCTAACAGCATCTGACAGGCTTAAAGTCCTAATGGAATTAGTAATGATTCCCCTTCTCCACTCAGGTTAAAAAATATCAATCACTGAGATTAATTTCATCAGTAACATGAGTTAAAAGTTCCAGGCCTGCACCATGAAATAAAGTTAGTAGAAATCATTGTCATTATTGAGACATGGAATACCACTTAGTACAACACCAAAATGCTTAACGACACATCTAACTCAGCCACCAGGAGCTTATGGCTTTCTTTCTTCCACTGTACTTTTGTTGGAGCCACGCCATCAGGCTGTAGTTGCAACAGCCCTTTCCCTGCCTTCATCCCAGCTGCTAAGAAGTATTTCTGCAAACATCTTTGTCTTTATGTTCTTCAAGGCCCCATCCTTCAAGGGATGGACTGAGCACAGTGAATGTATGTTGGTCCCTTACTGTGTCACCTATCTCCTCAGGGGCAGGGTCTACATTTTAAGATGTAGATATCACTATAAGCACCTTGTGCTCAGAATAGCACCATCAGAAAGTACCAACCCATGACCTGGTGGCCCCAGGGCCCCTCATGGACTCTAAACCATTATGCTCTTCTGCAAAATACAAGGAGCATAGATTGAGCATCAGACCAATGTGGACTGGAACTGTCTCTGTCGCTTACTAGATATGTGGCTTTGGACAACTTAACCCATATGGGACTCAATTTTTATAGGAAAAACTGTGAACTGTTTAGAGGATTTGGTGAAGTGATAATAACTAACAGAGAATGAGCTTATGCCATGAGCACTGTTCCAAACCTTATGAACATCAAACATAGTTCTCTGAGGGAGGTGCATTTATTATCTCCCCTTTGCAGAGGAGAAGCTGCAGCATGGCGGAGTCATCCAAAGGCCAGTACTGAAAAGCAGAGCTGGGATCACACAAGGCAGAGCAGGGTCCTCAATGCTACACAAGACAATTTTCATAAGGCGCCTTGCACCAAATCTGAAATGGAGTGGGTCTCAATAAGTGATAGCTAAGTAGACAAAATCATTCAGACTGGTTCTCAAGATTGTCAGTCACCCGGAGTCCTCTTTCCTCATCAATACCTCAGCCTCTCCAGAGCCACCCCTCCAATCTTGACAGCTCAGAAAACAAGGCTAGAAAAGAAAATCATTTAGGGCCACGACGCCTGGGTACCAGTTCACTAACTTGCGAGCTAGGTCACTGCCACCGAGTATGTAGTCTTTGAATCTTACCTTTCTCGCCCATAAAATGGGGGTCCTGTCTTTCTTAACTATTCGACAAGGTTATTAGGAAAGTAAGACAGATTCTCATTCAGACACTTTGACAACAGACAACTAGTATTGATTTGTTGGCTTTGGGAAGAAGTTTTGAAACTTCATCGAAGTTTGTGTGCCTGAGGGGATTCAGAGAAGCTGCCTGGTCCGGCTGAGGTGGACCTGAGGCTTGAGGGAGGCTGAGTGCGAGCACAGGTACAGACACCAGACAGAAGCAACGGTATGGATAAGACCACAGAGCAGGGAGGAGGAGCGCGAAGAACCACGAGCACTTGCACATTCTTCAGGCTGAAAGTGAGGCGGGGTCAGCTGAGAACGGCCTGGTAGGCTCAACCGGGAAGTTTGAAGTTTTGTGGCTCTGGAGCCTCAGCAATGGACAGATGTGGGCAAGTGAACAGTGCAGTAAATAAACAATACAAAGACTGTTTTCAGGCACAGGAGAAATGAAATGGAGAGAAAGGAGAGAGCGCAGCTAAGAGTGTGGTCAGGACAGCGCCTTCAGCGGGGGTACTAGGGGGTGCTGTCAATCAGTGTTTAGAAGACAAAATTAGCCGTACTTAACGATGACTAATTAGTGTCTCTGGATAATAAAAATTGATGAGTTTGATGATTGATTCTTGGCAGAATGCTCTAGCCAATTTTTAGAAATGGTAAGTGAGCATTTAATTTAGAAGTTGAAGTGGTAGATTAATTTAGCGTCAGAATAAGTTGACTGTGAACAAATCATACCAAATGTGTGCCGTTTCCTTCTTCACAGAATGGTTATTTTTCCATTATGAAATAATGACTGTGTGTTACAGAAAATTTGAAAAATATAAGAAGCTGGTGTTGGTAGGAAAAAGTTCTGCTATATATATCATTTTTTCCATCTTTTTTCTTTTTTCTTTTTTTTTTTTTTTTTTTGGTACAGGTTCTACAGGGTCTCATTACACAGATCGGACTCGTACTGATCCGCTTGTGTTCAGCCTCCCAAAAGCTGGGGTTACAGGCACGCGCCATCACGTCTAGTGTCCGCGCGCCCCAGGGGCGGGGCCGGCAGGGCGCTCCAGGGATCAATCCCAGCCCCTGCGTCTGCCTAAGCAGGCGCTTTAGTCCATCACTGGTCTCAAATAGTGTGCACATTCTGTTCACTAACAATACAAGCTTCTTTCCTCTCTTAATATTGTATTTTAAACATTTACTTTGTTATAAAATCTTTGTAAACAGTATCATTTTAATTAATTAGAGGAATATTTTCTGTGGATATGTTTTGATTAATATACTTGGATGTATTTTGGATAGTGGATATTTTATTCCAATACTGGGACATATTAGAAGAGTAAACTCACGGCTCTCTTTCCATATGAAGAATTTTCCATTTATGGAACAGACTCCCTTGGGACAAATTTGTAAATATTTTTTATACAGCACCAAAAGAAATAAGTATTTGTAGACTTCTACTCCATATTGTCAGCTGTCTTCCCAAAAGGACTGTAACAATCTACAATGTCACTAATAATACAAGGTGACCCTTTTTACAATATCTCTTCCTGCAGAGTACTATCATGAAAACAGCTAACCAATACCAAAATGTTGTGCTGTCTTGATTAATAAAATGCTATTTTTAAAAAAGCTATTTAGTTTTCATTAAAAATGTGAATAACATACAAATAGGGAAAAGCCAAATAGAATAGAAAGAATAAAACTTAAAACAATAAAAAATCTCTCTCCTTTCACCAACCTCAAATTTCATCATTCCCTAGAGCAACTACTGTGAAAAGGTTCTTGCACATATCCTCTGAAATTCTTATTACAGTCTTTGCAAAGCAGACTAAGTGCTATTTACATCAGACAGTTTGGGTTCTTGGAAACCTTTCTATGTCAATGCACACATGTACCTCTACTCCATAAACATAAAAATGTATCTAACCAGTCCTCTATGGATTGACCTTTAGTTTCTTTTTAATATTTTGCTCTTATAAATAATGCTACAGTGAACATCTTAAAATTAAAATAATGGTATATATGTGCAGAATAAATTTCTATGTATGGTGATATTAAATTTTAGGTTTAAAAATATTTGTGGCCATATAAAATATCAATACAGTGTTAATTTTTTCCCCTTACACCTTCATGAAGAAAAACCTTGAGTTTTTTGTCAGTCTAATGCAGATTTTAAAATATCATCTCTGTGAATTCATTCATAAATATTCATTGAGCCACATTACGTGCTCTCGATGCCTTGTTCTAGATACTTGGCATGCACAACTGAGCACGATGAAGCTCCCTGCCTAGTGGAAGTAAAATTTTAGCAGAATGAACAATAAACATAATCTGCAAACAGATCACCTGGAAAATCAGGAGATAAGTGCTGGGTGCCCTGGAACGTCTGCTGCAGTGCCTTAGAAACAGACTGTCCTGGCTACTGGGTGCTGCAACCTGCCTAGGATGAGTTTGGGGCAGTTCCTGCTTCTTTATTTCACTGGTACTCTGAATGGACAAGGGCAGTGTAACATGATAGGCAAGTGGAAACGAGGCCAGTGCCTATGGAGCGTGATCAGTCATTGGTCCTTGGGCAGTTATGCAAAACTCACAGTAAAATTTGTACACTCCTGAGTTGCAGATTTAGGGGGAATGTAGAGTTTGCTTTCATATAGAGAGCACTGTCCTATGGAAGAGTGAGCACAGTATTTTCAGAAGCTGCAGAAAACACAGTCCCATTCATCACAAAGCCAACAAACATTTGAATATCAGATAAATACAAGTCACTGCTCTAGGCCTCGGGAATATAATAGTGAACAGGACACATAAATTCCTGATGTAAAACTGGCATGTGTTGTGGGAGCAAATGATAAAAAGAATCACATGCATATTTATAATCTAAAGTTATTTGTAGATAATATGAAATAAAATACATCAAAACAAAAAAGACAAGAGATGAAGCATGAGAAAGAAAGCCGACAGAGAATACTGCTCTGAGATGTTGCAATTTGAGCAGACATGTCAATGGAGGGAAGGAGCAAGCCCTTCAGATATCTGGGAGAAGAAATTCCAAGCAGAAATGAAGACCAAAGGCCTTGAGATGGGAATACATACAGCTTGTTTGGAAAACACCAAGAAGCCAGAGAGCAGTGGGTGATGGGAAATGTACGGGGAGAAATAGGCATGAGCAAGGGTTTAGTACCTCAGAGGCCAAAGTGAAGTACTTTAACTCTTTTATTTTATTTTATGTATTTGGTACAGGGTCTCATTACACAGCTTGGACTTGTAGTGAGCCTCCTGTTTCAACCTTCCCAGTGCTGGGATTACAGGCATGCCCAGCCTAAAGCAAAGTATTTTGACTTATAAATCTTATAGTACAACCATCAGAGGACCCTGAGATGGAGAATGATGTGATTTGGCTTAAATTTTATAAAGAATATTTAAAGGACTTCCATGTAGAAAATAAACCACAGAAAGGGCCCAATGGAACAAAGGAGATCATGCAAGAGGTGACTATGTTACAGGTGGTGATGGTTACCTCCAGTGACTATAGCTATCTAAATGTAGAATGGTCTAGATACTACAGAACAGGGTTAACAATGGAAGAAGTTTATCTAGAATATGGTCCAGCAATCTATGGCCCATATGCCAAATATGGCCCACTGTCTGTTTTTATAAGTAAAGTTTTTTAAAATATAATTATTGGTTATTTTCTATGGCTGCATTTTTAACTGTTACAGCAAAGCTGAATAATTATAATGAAGGAGCCAGGGAGATGGCTCAGTAGAATAAGTGCCTCTTTGGCAAGTGCAAGGGCCTGAATATTTATTGTCTGACCTTGCACAGCAAAAGCTTACCAATCTCTGATCTAGATTTCCTATATCCGTCTTCTCTTCTAGGGGTTCTTTGATTCTATACATAATTATTCATTTGATGTGTTTATGTTGTCTTTGTTTCATATACTTTATAAGTGCCTCATGAGTATGAAGTCTATTTTCTGTTTCTCAAGTATATCTTTCTATTGCCTAATTATATTTTTATTTTATTATTATTATTATTTTGGCAGAACTGGGGATTGAACTCAGGCCCTTGTTCTTGCCAGGCAAGGGCTTATTCTACTGAGCCATCTCCCCGGCCTCCTCTATTGCCTAATTGTAAACATTCAGTACCTGCAAGCAGGCACAGTAGCCTGAGTTTCAATTCCCAAGCCTGCCATGCTGGCCCCATTCCCGGGGCATGCTGAGAGAGCAACTGAGACTGGGTGTGGTGGTACGCACCTGTAATCCCAGCTCTTGAGAGGCTGTAAACACTATGAGTCCAATCTAGTAGTGAGACCCTGAACACCCTGTAGACCCTTCCCCAACACACACACACACACACACACACACACACACACACACACACACACACACACATTCTGCAGATTCCTTAAAATTTCTTCTTTCAGAGCCAAGTAGAGTGGTCATTTTGTGAAGAAAAAAAACTCAGTTCCTACTTTCCAAGTATATTGTTAATATTGTCCTATGGAGAAGTCTATGACATTGACAATACTTATGGACTACTTTAGTAGTTACTAGCTAAAGTCATCTTGATCATTTTGAGGAAGGATATATGGGATTAGGAACACATGTTTGCAGCCTCCTGATACAGATCTTGCTCCTGGTAATACACTCAGCGAAGTGTGATGGAAATAAGTTTCCCAGTCACGAGGGCTGTTCCAGCTCTCTGGCTTCACCTGAGAGGAATGTTTGTGAGAGGAATGTTTGTGCATGGTACCAACCACTCTTAACCCATCCAACGGTAGGCAGTCACAACTTCCTTTCTCACGTGCAAACCAGTGGAATTTGATACCTCTATCATTCTTATTTTCTCACATGAGGGTAGAAGCCCAGAAGGGCTGAGCAAAAGCAGAAATTATTGACTCTGGGCATGGTGGTGCATGCCTGTAATCCCAGCGCTGGGAAGGCTGAAAACAAGAGCATCGCTGTGAGTCTGAGCTGCATAGCTAGACCCTGTACCAAACACACACACACACACACACACACACACATACACACACAGCAGAAATTATTCAGAGGGCAGGAGACTTTCTTTATAAATTCAAGATATCTGAGAGAACAGGAAAGAGGGAGCAAGGAGTGGGCAGTAAATGTCCCTCATACTCATGATGTGCAGATGCCATACTGCTCCCGTTGGCTTTCTAGCGAAATTCTTTAAATCATTTCATCTCTACATCATCTATACATATAGAGAAATAATTTTTTATTCAGATAATTCAAAAAAATAATCCCCAAACCTGTTCCTTATGGAGTGCTTTATCTTCCACAGCTATCAATACTGAACATATCCACTGGGTAATCTCTTTCCTGTCTATTTTGGTCTTTGCATGATATATTATTGCTTTCAAGCAAATCCTACAACAGAATTCATCGTTTGATTTCAAAGTTGCCTGCGCCCATCAGGCAACTTAAAAACTTACTAGTTTCCACTGGACTTACATGTTTTAGTGATCTAATCAATTTAACGTAGTTCTATAGAATGTTAATATGACTGTTACATAAAAACATTTTACTTCTGGAGCTTAGCTTTTAAAATTCTTCCTGGGACACTCTTCTTCAAATCTATCTAGGTGAAAAGCTATTTGGCATGCTGCTATTCGTTTGTGTACACACACCCATATTTACTCAGTGCTTCTGAATCACTTAAGACTGACCAATCTATCTAACCACCAGGCTGCACAGTGAGGAATAATCCAAGCTCCACCTCATACTTTTACCTAGGAGAGACAGCGCCCTAGCAAAGGACCTATAAAACTCTACCAGTCAATCTGGAGCAGACAACTGAACAGTATTGAGTTTCTGTTTTCTCCATTTACAAATTGGGAATATGATGACCGGTAGCCTAATAGGCCAAATTATTTTAAGATAAGGATGGTGAAAAGAACCATTCCAGAACATTCTAGAGCACCTTGAATAAGTCCATGTCCAGGGAAGAGTATGGTTATAACCCAGTAAGCTAGCAGTAAAAGGAAAGAAAAATACTAAGAACCAATGGTCATGAACATCAAGATTCAGTGACGGAGACCCAGTAGCAGGTCCTTATTTTTTTCCTGCAGCTTGTATTCTCTGACCTCTTCCTATGATGCCCATTAAAAACCTGAGGTTATGGCCACGTTTTCTGAGCACCAAATGAGGACACCATTTAACCTGAAATTTTTGTCCTCTGACCAAGTAGAAGAAGCTTTGTGGGATATGTAATTTGGGGATACCAAATTAGTGGAATTTCTGGCATATTTTTGTATGTCAAATAATCAGAATATTTGGCATTCAGAAGGTCTAGATAATGGAGAATTTGAGACAGGATAGATATGACAGGCCACAGATGCCCAATTTTGAAAGTAGAGTCCAACTTCAAATGCAGAAAAATGTTCTGTATCTTGGTCATTAGTGAAGAAATAAAAATTTAATGAGGTAAATGTGCTTTTTATCCACTAAATTAAAAATTGGAAAAGAGAGCCAAAGAACAAACATCCCTTTACCAGGCAGGTCTCTTAGAACTTCATTCAATGTAAACTTCAGAATCCTGAGGCCCTGAGAAGACACTTCCTCTTCTAATTTGATGTAATTTAGGCGACAGGTAGAGGATAGATGAGGTAGAAACAATGAAAAAGTAAGAGGTCTGCATTGTAGACTACACAGATTAAATATTATAGACCATTTCATCTGAATGCTTATCGACATTGGTTGGTTACAAATTTGCAAATTTAGACTCTGAGTATGATGAAAGCCTATTAGATTTAGTACTGGTAGAAACAGGGATTTAGTACTCATAAGAGATAAAAATTATACTGGAGCAAAAACAAGGAAGAAGAAAGCAGTCATGATTACACACAAAATTTAGCTTCAACAAAAAATTTAGCTTCCTGGTATCCACAGCAAAGAGGAAAAGATGATGAGTTATACAACTCCATCCTTTTCAAGTAGGTGCTAACAGTCCAATTATTCAGGAGAGACAGACCTTTCCTAACACTGAGGTCTGAAAATAATTTGTCACAGAGGTTTTTATACAAAGGATTTTGAGCAGTTTAATGGATAGTATTTTCCAGTTAGGAGATTTTACATATGTATGAGGACTGAATTGTTAGAGAAACACTCTTTCATCCAGAATGGGAAAGACAGAGTGTTTCTCTCTTATACACACACCCACACTCATACTGACACCTACATCTTCATCCAAGCCCAAGTACCTTCAAAGGGTTTGTAGCCAGATGAGGCATGGCCAGGAAGAAGCCTCAACAATTATGCTGTTACTCTTGTCTTTTCAGTGGTGTAAGAGGTGTACCTCCTTTCAACCTGACATTACCATGCTTCCCATCCCAACAGCTTACGTATAGAGAGAATTTGTAGCAGCTGGTTTATTTTGCTACCTATTCTACTATTTTTCTTCTTGTGGAGGAGGAAGGGGACAGACACACAGGGAAGACATGTAATCCTCTGGTTTCTGTGGAGAGGGTCCTTCCTGGCCTGAAGGAAAGCTCTTCATGCAATGATCCTAAGAGAATAGAAAAATGAATTATAGAATGGTCTATGCCAGTAGATGCAGATGAAAACAGTGGGCCCACTGGACTCTCCATGTTATACAGCATGACAGCTTCATAGAAAGAGTAGAGCAACAGCACAGAGAAATTGGTTTCTCAGAACACTACCTTCTGTGCTTATTAAAGACCTATGGAAAGGAAACCCAGCAAGTGGTGCTTTGGTGGGTTAACCCTGGGCCTGCTCTTACATTCTGAGATTTCAAAGTTCCTTTGAAGTTAGCATGTTAGGAAATCTCTTTCCTAGTCATACTACTGTATGCTTCAGATGCTTCCTAATAGCTCTGTGATGGAAGAAGAATTCACTAATTATTTTGGATTTAGCAAGGTGGAGAAATCTTGACAAACACAAAGTGACATTTTCCATGAGTGATTTTTTCTTCTGAAGTTTCAGGAAAAACAAGTTCATAACAGTTTATAACATAAAAGTTCATAACAGTTCCATGCCCTAATGTAGCCCTACATCTTAATCTTCTGTTTGTTTGTTTGTTTGTTTGTTTGTTTCTTTGTCTTTTTGAGACAGGGTCTTACTATGCAGTTCAGGCTGGCTTTGAGTTCACTTTGTAACACAGGCTGATCTTGAACTCTCAGCACTCCTGACTCAGCCTCCCGAGTGCTGGGATTATGAAAGTGTGTCACCATGCCCGGCCATCTTAATCTTCATATAAGAGTAATTTATTTAAAATATTAAATTTAACTTATTGTTAATATGCCCATTATCATCTTTGATCTAGCCAATAGTACATTAGAGACCTTTCAGTCTGAGAACCGTAGAGACCCCTGTAGGAGGAATCCTGTCTTCTGGTTCCTCTTAGGACTACTCGGGCTTGGCTTGGGGATGAGACACATGCCGAAAGATGCAAAGGGGAGAGGCCAGTGCTCTGTCTTCCTGTCTCTCAGTTACCCACACCTACCACAAGCTGGAAGTCACTGAGTTTCCTGGCATTGTGAGAATGCACATGCACTGCCAAGCATGCTGGAGAAACTTTCTTCACTGCTTCCCTTTCTTTATTGCTCCCTAAGGAAGTCACAAACATATCACACAAAAATAGAGAAAAATGCATCAGACCCATTAATGAGTATGTAATAGAAATGCCCTGCTATTTTAAGGTAGCCCTAACATTTGGATGTGAATCTAAAGGTTTCCTGCAACTACATCTGTGTGTATTTATACATTTGTCTTAGCATAGAAATGTGCGTCATGGTTGATCCCTTGGAAGTGGTGGAGGTTGTGGTGTGGGGGACAAACATGAAGTGGAACCAGGAGATGAAGCTTCTTAAAAGGTCAGTGGGGTGGAGAATGGTAATTGCTCCAGCTGAGCAACTCTCCATGGTGCATTTTTTGATGCAATGACTAATTATTGTGATTATTTTCATCCACAAAGACTTTTGTAAAATGAAACATATTTCTTTTCTCTTTTCATCCCTAGAAAGTATTTTGAGCTTTAGAGAATTTGATATGTCTTCTTCCTATCCTTAGGAAACATGCCCTGATACGTTTTCACAAGCATTGAACCACCTTGCCTGCCACGATTCTTCTGTGACAGTATCTCTCTCTTCTATGTATTGGCTCAATAAAGCCAACCAGAGCTTAATGAAACTATTGATAGTTGGCAGTATCCTAGTGCTGAGGAGATAGCTCAGCGGCATAAGTGCTTGCAAGGTCCTGAGTAAGATCCCTGGTAACACACACACACACACACACACACATACACGGTATCCTCACCTGACTTTTTGAGGGCTCATGTCAAGTAATGGCGTGAAGCTGGGAACTAGTAAGACAGAATTCAACATAATGAGCTGATATATCATTTTCATAAGAAAAAAAAGTAAGCATAGACATTTTAGGCTTTTTCCAAAATTATTTTTAGCCCCTGAATAATTGTTGTTCACTGTTTTATACTTTTACATTAAACGTGGTCCTTTTAGTGAGCGTTTTCCCAAAGGAGGGGCAGAAGGGAGTTGGAGCTTACATATCTGCGGCAGTAAAAGGAATGAAAGACAAGCACATTAGATATATCATATGTAAGAATAATTCTTATAATTCCTTACACTTTGCAAAGAGTTTTCACACAGAGAGACACATTTTGTTTGCTCTTTGTGCAACTGGGGATGATATACCAACAGAATCTGAACTCAAATTAGCATAGCTGGGAAGAGGATGCATGAGATATCACCGATATAGCCCAGTTTTCCAATTTTCAAATTTGAAGTCATCTACACTACCATGAAAACAAACACTCTTGGGGTCGGGGAGATGGCTCAGTGGAATAAGCGCTTCCCTGGCAAGTGCAAGGGCCTGAGTTCAATCCCTGGTTCTGCCAAAAAAAAGAAAAAAGAGAGAGAGAGAAAGAAAACACTCTCACATTGAGTGTAGGATCTTCACAAATAAGTGAAATAGAGGTTAAGAGGGGCCTATTAACTATGTCATCATATTCCATTTCTTCTGAAAAGTTTTTGTGGGGGAAAAGTGTCTTAGCCTGTATGCATCATTTAAACCCACATTATTTATTGTTAAATGAAATGCATTGTTTAAATTCAAGATGCAGTTATTTGCTCAGACAACTGTGTGGTTAATTTGATTTTTCAGTCTTTTAACAAAAATGCTTGGTGATTTAAAATGCCTAATGAGTGAAACATATTTGTACCACCCTTTCTTCCACTTAATGTATTATTTCTGAAAATGTTCATGCTCAGAAATCCAACATATTTCAACTTTCTAGAGCAAACTTAGGAAAATCTAACAAGTATACATTCATCTTATCCACAGTATTAAAATTCATAATCCCAGAATTTTATAACATTGGGCCAGGGCAGAAAGATAAGCCACAAGGGGATGTAAAGATATTTGTGCATTAAATAAAAATATGTGCAACAAAACAGAATTTATGAGCATAGATTTCAGAAAGTTTGGTTTAAATGGCTCTGGCACCTGCTAATATCTCCAAGTAGACTATAAATGTCAGCATATTTCATGCTGTCTTCGTTAATAATGGCTTCTCTTATACTCAAATTATGGCCATTTATTACTTAACAAATGGTAGATTTTAAATGCTGAGTCTTATCTGGAGATGTAATGAGAAGACACCATTATGAATTTTCTTTCAGGCATTTGGAAACAATCCCAAAATAGACTTTTCATAGTTGACTACATAACACATCTTAATGGAATAGTTATAGTGGAAATTATTCATATTTATTTTTCTTAAAGATGGCCTTGAAATACACATTTTGCATTTCATGACTGTGTCATAATGCAGCATCATAAACTCAAACATCAAACCACTTCTTGCTACAGCGCAAGTACTAAAATCTCTATAAAAGGGAAAACCTCTTTAAGTTGCAATTTCTGAAGAACTGTTTTTGTATACTTCTCTAGGTACTGCATTTTACAACTCCATTCTTCTCAATTTTGACAGCAGTTGGTTTTCCATAAAATCTGGAAGCTGGTAGGTATATGAGTGAGACCTGCATTCTGCTATCAACAGTAGAAAACTCAACACACATCAGCTTAGCCAAATGAGAGACTTATTGGACCCTGACCACTTCTGTCTGTCCACTTTAGCAGACAGCCTTTGTTTTTCATGATCATAATGCAGCCACTGCATTGCTGTTGTGGCTTGGATACAGATGGCTCCCAAAAGCCTCATGCAGTCATAGGTGGGACCTTTTTCAGACGTGGGTGAACCTCAAGTATATAACTGATTTGTATAGTGTTAGAATCAAGGGTGCTAGGATTAAGGGTGGGTGACTACTAAGTCACTCCACTGATTGGTTTGGCATCATGCTTTCTGTGCTTTCTTCTGCCCATTATGAACTGTTTCCCTCTGCAATACATCTGTCATGCCATCCTACCTCAGAGCCAGCCAATTATGGATTGAAACTTCTGTACACTGTGAGCTAAATAAACCTTTCCCTTCAACTTTGGGTGCCAGGTATTTGTTTGTCCCAAGAATGAGAACAGTAACTAAGACAACTGCAGACTTTCCATCTGCATCCCAGGAAAGAAGAGAAATTATCTGTAAAACACAGTGAACCAGAGGCCCTGCAGCTAGGCCCTTCCAGTCTGTCTCTCTCCATCTTTGTAACAGAGATAAGTTTCACATACCATAAAGGTTACCCATTTAAGGTATACAACCCAATGGCTTTCAATCTACTCAGTGATTTACAACTGCAATCATCACTACTAATTCTAGAACATTTCCATCATCTGCAGAAGAAAGCTGTACCTATTAGCTGCGGGTCCCCATTTCCTCCTCCTCCTTCCCACACCTGGGCAACCACCATCTACTTTCTGTTCCTATGGATTCACCTATTCTAGAAACTTCATATAAATAGAATTGTACCGTACCTGGCCTTTTATGCTCAGCTTCTTTCATGTAGTATATTTTCAAGGTTCACCCACTGAGTGGGAAGATCAATCACTCATTACTTTTTATGGCTGAATAGTATTTCATTGTGTGGATATAATCTGTCCATGCATGGACATTCAGACTATTTTCACTTTGGGCTATGAAGGAGAATGCTGCTGTGAATACTTGTGTATAGAATACTTACAAAAACATGTTTTCAATTCTCTTGGTTATGTACTTAGGAGTGGAATTGCTCAGTCATGCAGAACCCCCGTGGTTCACCTTTTTGCAGAAAAGTCTGAAGCAGCTGCACTATTTTACAATCCCATCAGCCACAGATGAGGGTGTGAACAAGTCTGGCTCTCCTAAATGCTCATCTCAGAAGCCGCCCCAACCCACCTCAGAACCTGCTGCCAACATCTCATTGCGGGGACTAGCTCACAGGCCACACCCATCTCCAGGGGAGTTTGGGAAGACGGCTATTCTCACCGTGGAACCGCTAGTGTCGCAAAGGAAGAGGAGGTTGCAGTTTTGTCTGCTGAGGAAGCAACCCTGGCCACCCTTTCAGAAAGAAACTGCCTTTTGGAAATCCTGCTGTACGTGATGGTCCACACCTGTTGTCCCCGCTACTCAGGAGGCTGAGCTGGAGGATTGCTGGGACCAAGAGTGTGAGGCCAGCCTAGGTAATACAACGCTGTCTCAACCCCAAAACAAACCAGAAAAACAAAGCAAAATAAAAAAATCCTGATGAGAATCATTGCTTGAACTCTACCGATAGGACTTTGCCTCACTGCACATGTGTGAGGTTCTTTCTGTTAGTGCTTCCTGTATGCTGAGTAACAGATCTAATATTTTCCCTTTAGAAATAATCAAACAAAAGGAATATGGGAATGGAAATGAAACGGAGTCATTAATAATGTAAATGTGGCGTTACAGCTGTTATTGCTGAGCTCGCAGGAGGGTTCAGTAATTCTCTCTCTCTCTCTCTGTCTCTCTCTCTCTCTTTCTCTCCCCCTCGCTCCTTCTACCCCCTCCCACCTTGCATCATTCCCTTCTCTTCTCTGGGACAGCAAGCGGAACACATTTTGTTTTCCTGTCCCTTTCTAGACACCAAGGACGGGGCCGCCTAATTGACTTTGGTCCACACCTGCTATAACTTAAACTTATTCAAGCATTGGTGATTTTTTTTTTTTTTTTTTCCTGTAGAAGAGGAAAAAGACAAGTGGTGTTGAAAGATATCGCTCACAGGCCTCACCATTGGATTATAAGCATGCTGGGTGCTTAATGAGTTGCTGAATAATATAACACTTCTTTAGTTCTTTGGCTGCTTCATGATTAAATGCTATAAATATTTATGATTTATTACTGATGCTTTGGATAGGCTAGGCTTTGGAAGGCTCATGGATCACAGTAATTCTAATAGAAAATAAGAAAATAAAACTATATAAAGCTGCTTCTTTATAATGCTGCTCAAATGGGTTATGTAATTTGTCAGAAGCTGATGGAGGTAAAACAATCCAGCAGCAATGTCATTTAAGCACTTTTATCATTGATTATACATTTCTCATGAGAATATATTTATAGTAAATAGAAGTTCAAGCTATCACTTTCTGCTAACAACTCCCTCACTTTTGAAGATTCCTGTTGGGCTGCAAAATCAAAGAGCTTGATGTTCTGTTTGCTGCAACAGAGGTCCTGCTGTACATGTCACCCAGGGACCAATACAGGGCTCTTTCCTCCAGTCACAAAAGCTTGTCCCCGTGAGCCAGGGCTGAAAGTGTCCCGGGTGCCAGCTGCAGCCGCATTGAATGACCCACTTCCCTCCCAATTACTTTGGTTCTACCGGGTGAGGCCTTAAGAAGGCACAAGTGGAACACTTGCGCAAGGGGCAAGGCAGCACCTGAGGCAGCTGAAGTGTGGGCTGCTAATTGAGAGAATTGGATTTGATTCCGAGCTTCATCAAGCTGTGTGTCCTTTAGCAAGCTACTTTCTCTGACTTGACTTCCGTCATGGAGTTACTTGAGGATTATGTGCACTTAACGCACATGAAGAAGCACTTGCCAACAGACCGAGGGCTTGACTGTTAGATTTTTATCTCCATGAAGTCATAAGCCAGTCTCATGATTCATACTGTATCTTAGCACTGAAGGGACATCTCTGAATAGTGTACCACACTATCGCTTGTTGCTCAGACACAAGGAAAACTGAGCATGCACAGAAGAAGCATTCATTTTCCCCTGAAATTGATTTTGCATCCTTACATAGAGATGGAGAACAAAATCCTAAAGTTTAGCTCTTTTATGTCTCTCACTGCCTTTTTTACACACATCCTTGTCATCATTGTACTGATTAGGAAGTCAAGATCTCAAGAGATGGAATGGTCTCCCAAGAGCACAAAATTCCTAAATAGGGGAACCAAGGTCTGAACACAAGGCTTCCAACCAATCAATAGATACATGAAGCAATAGTAGGAATATGTCTTTTGCTTTGTTTTCTTGTTATAAGAAGGAGAAAGGTTGGGCGTGGTGGCGCATGCCTGTAATCCCAGCACTTGGGAGGCTGAGGCAAGAGGATTGTTGTTTGAGCCCAGCCTGAGCTACAAAGTGAGCTTAAGGCCAGCCTGAACTGCATAGTGAGACCCTGTCTCAAAAAGACAAAAAAAAAGAAAAAGAAGCAGAAAGGCAAGTTTGGGACTGGGAGAGAAACAGAAGGAATACCTTCCTAGAATTCTCTGTGAGGGAAAAGGACAAGTTCTCCTTGAAAAGGTTAGCCCAACCCTCCTGTCATGCAGTTACCTCAGGCCATGATTGCAAAACAGGTCTCCTTTTTCCTAGGCTTCCAAACTGGACCATAAAATATAAAATTCCACTGATTTTTGGGGCCCACAAAGGCAGGATACTCAAATAAAATTATACTTTCTTTTTAACTTGTAGGTACAGCTTGACAAGAATCTAAGAAACTTACACATTGCAGACTATGGGTTGTACTATTGTTCACACCATGCAAGTGCAATAAAAACGTGTGAATGCTAATGGAGAAAGCAGAAGACTGTTCCAGATTTGTGACTGACACCTTAGTGTTCTTAGCCAGAAAGTGAAGTCCCTCCTGGATGCAGAGCTACCTCGTATACCAAGACGGAGGCCATAAATTCACATCACTGAGGGCATTTCATCCATTTATTTATTTGAAAAAAGATTCTTAATAACATCACTCCCATAGTTCCCTAGTTTTGCTTTAGAGAAAGAGAATTGTGCACTCCTGTCACATACCAACGAGAGAATATTTATAATACCCGTGAGAGTAAAACCTTTCAGGACTGAATAGAAAGTCACTCCGTCTCCCTGAACCACAAAGTCTTGATTGGAGGAAGCAAAAAAAGCCAGCAAAATTCAACCTGCCTGGCTACTGCATACCAAAACGTCCCCCAAGTGAGGGATATAATTATTCCACTAGGTAAAGTCTATGTGACGGAGTTATAGTGAACAGCATTTAAATAGTCTGTATCTACCAGACCTACCGCTACACACTGTATCTGACTTTTTTTTTTTTTTTTTTTTTTTGTCTTTTTTGAGACAGGATCTCACTGTGCAGTTCAGGCTGGCCTTAAGATCACTTTGTAGCTCAGGCTGGTCTCGAACTCACAACAATCCTCCTGCCTCAGCCTCCCTAGTGCTGGGATTACAGGCATGCGCCACCACGCCCGGCCCTGTATCTGACTTTTTTGTTTGTTTGTTTTTGTTTTTGGTGCTGAGGACCAAACCCAGGGCTTCCAGCTTGCTAGGCAAGCTTTCTACCACTGAGCCAAATCCCCGGCCTCCTGTATCTGATTAATTCCTGCAAACAGTACCATGAAATAGGAAATATCCACAGATTAGAAATACGGAGGCTTGAGGGTGTAGCTTATTGGCATGCTCCATATGCTGGGTTTGGTTCTTGGTAACAAAAAAGAATACAGAATAGATACAGGAAATCAAGGTTTAGAGAAGACATGGAAACTCTGCCCTTTGGTTGTACAGACACTAAATGTGATGGCAGCAACTCAAACTTAGGGCTATTGTCCAAGCTGATGTCCTTTTCAGTTTTCTATGGCCTCTCCTTTTCTGAAATGTGGCCCCACTTTTATCATTATTAGAAGCACATTATTTAACTTTTGCTCCCTACCTACTTGTGTTTATTGTCTGCAGGTCAAGAACGTGGGTGTGGCTTAGCTGGAGGCTGCTTCAGGTTCTCTCCCTAGGCTGTGGTGAAGGCGTGGGCCCGGGTTGGAATCTCAGCAGAGGCTTAACTGGGGAACAACTGGCCCAGTGCTCCTTGCAAGCGGTGACGGAGGGTCTCAGCTCCTGCTGTCTGCCACCCAAGGCTACCATCAGTTCTTTGCTCTGTGGGCCTCTCCCTATAGGGAAGCTTATTTCATCAAAGCCAGTAAAGGAGGGATTCAATGGAAGCAGTCTGCTAACAAGATGGAAGCTACAATTTTATATAACACAATCCTGACAGTGACAGGCCAGTACCTTTACTGTGTTCTGTTGCCTAGAAGCAAGTCATAGGACCTGCCCACACTGAAGGGGGAGGGGATTCTATCAGGAAGTGAATCACAGAAGGTGAAGGGCATCTTAGCCTATCTGCCACACAGAATCAATGCCAAATGTTCCATATTTTTCTTTATATTTCTACCAACTCCATAATTTGTTATAAAGCTCTTCAGCCAGGACAAGTGAAAGTCTTATCATTATTTTTTAAATATTAAAAATCCCAATTTGGATGTTTATCTCTTTCTAGTTTTCAAAACTATGCTATATTCTTTATCACTTTGTAAGCTTTGGCTCTTAATTCTTGCGAGTTGCATTATCATCTTGTTTCTGGAAATGAGCTCATTGCATATAGGACTCCAGGGAAGTGTGCATTTAATGGGGTTAGCAGGGCCATGAAATAAACATATGGCCTCAGTTCCAATCCTGGGCATGCGTGCTGGTGGCCTTCCAGCCAAGATTCTTCTGGGTCAAACAGGGTTTACCTCTGAGGGAAACGCAATGAGAAGCCCTGCAAACACACCTGGCTTCTGGAAACAGAACAGAACATGCACAATGAGAGCACAGTCAGAGAAATGCTCGTTTTCTTTGCTTTTTAGTGCCTCCAACTCATTGTACCAGTGGAATGGAGCCTGCCTGAATTATAGCAGCTTAAAAAATCTTTTCCTCACAATCACCACATACATATGTCTGTGTGTGTGTGTGTGTATATATATATATATATATATGTATGCATGACACCCAAAATTTAGCACCATGGATTCTCACTGCTGCTGTAAAACCGTATTTCTTCTCAACCTTCCTGATGTACACTGCCTCAGAAAGAGGCTTTGGATGATTTCCAGAGCCCAGTTACGCTAGGGGGGTGCAAATCTACCCGTCTTCCATCTCCCTATAATTTCTTCAATAACTTCAGCAAAGAGTGACATTGGTTTACTAAGGAAAAGCTAACAGATTTTTTTCTATAAATAACTGGTTGGCAGTGCTGTGGTGACAATTTATATAATAGAACTCATGCTTAAATAATAAGGTAACAACTTTGGACTGTGAATTTTAAGATGGTTTATTGAAATCTAGACTGATGAACAGGCAAGATTCTTCTAATTATTTTAATTGTAGGCTCTTAATGACAAGAAGCTGTAGAAATAAAAACATGTTAAAATTACATTTTTAATGAAGCAGCACTTGGAAGCCTGGACTTCTCCAAAGCAAGGAGGGGTGATCTGTCGTTACCTAGAAACCACTGTGTGCACCCAGAGGTGAGGAAGATGTTTTCTGGGGAGGCGAAATTATTTATGACCTGACTCCTCTGTAGTGCAGGGAGGACAAAAATGCCAGGTAGTGCCGTGAAGTGAGCACGCCACTCGGAGTCAACAAAGCCCAGGCTCTGTTAAACTGCCTGGCTATGTCGGCTCCCGCTTTCTTAGCTTCTGTTTTTTTACATGTACAATGTGGAAGATGAAGTTAGTGAGCTCTAAGCTCCTCTTTTAACTTTATAATTCCATAATTCTATTATGAAGAATGACAAACCTTTAGGGAATATAGATCGAGCACATCTATTATTAAATATCAATTCACATGCACACATAATCATGGCAGTTTTTAGGATATAGGGCTTTTCATAAGATTTGGCAAAATTAAATTGGCCAGGCACCTGTGTGCCTGACTCTGTACTAAATACCAGGCACACAGGGTAGATAAAGTTGGGAGGTGGAAAACAAAAGATAATACACATGTGTTCCCCTGTTCAGTCATTTGTGTCCTAACCAAATACTTGTTTGTTTATTACAGGGAGGACTTTGCTGATCTGGTAACACATGCGCAGAGGTCTGAAGAGAGCCACAGAGTGAGTCATGCAGATTACCTTGAGGAAAGGCACTCTGACAGTGACAGGCTCTGAGGTCAGAGGGGCTTGTTTTGGTCAAGAATTAGCAAGGGAGCCAGGACATCTAAAGCAATCTGAACAGGGAGGAAAGCGTAGGAGATGAAGTCATGGAGATAGCAAGATCTAGGGCGTAAATAAAAGAAATTTTTCCATTTTCAGCACAGTTGCACATTTTTCTGTCAAGTCCAGAAAATCCTTGAAGACCAGTTCTCCATGTCTTTTCTGTCACTCTCTTTATCTCCTTTTGTGGAAATTCCTATTAAGTCCCAGTGGACCTATTAAACTGATCAGCTGTTCAGTCTGTTTTCTATGTTTCCTAGCTGACTTATCATAGTTTGAACCTCTGTCATGCTATGCTATGTTCTGGGTGAGTTTCTCAGCAGTACTTTCTAATTCTTTAATTGTCCATTCAAATATGGACAGTCAGCTGGGCGTGGTGGCTCATCCCTGTAATCCCAGCACTCGGGAGGCTGAGGCAGGAGGATTGTTGTGAGTTCGAGCCCAGCCTGAGCTACAAAGTGAGCTTAAGGCCAGCCTGAGCTACATAGTAAGACCCTGTCTCAAAAAGACAAAAAAAAAAAAAAAGAACAGTCTAGAGTTTATCCTATTTGTTAGGATTTTTTTCAATTATTACATTATTTTCTGTCCAGAATTTCCAATTGTTTTTATATACACCTCTTATTTAATATGATTATTATGCCCCAGAATTTTTTGTCTCTTTCTTTCTTTCTTTCTTTCTTTCTTTCTTTCTTTCTTTCTTTCTTTCTTTCTTTCTTTCTTTCTTTCTCTTTCTTTCTTCCTTCCTTCCTTCCTTCCTTCCTTCCTTCCTTCCTTCCTTCCTTCCTTCCTATACTGAGGACTGAACCTAGGACCTTCACACTACGTAACATCCCAAGCCCTTTTTAATTTGAGACGGGCTCTCACTTGGTTGCTAAGTTGCCCTGCCTGGGTTCAGGCTTGGGAGCTTTCAGCCTCACTCCCAGAGCTCTGAGATGACAGGCATGTGCTTTTCTTATTCTTTTCCGTGACAGCTAATTTTTTCCTTCATCTTTTTGAGTATCACCGACCTACCTATTTTAAAGACATTTTTATATCAACTTGTTGTTTTCATTTCCTCTGGAGTAAAATATCTCCTAGTAGTTAGTGTCTTGTCTTAGTTTCCTCCATGGGTCTTGGAGTTGGGGGTTGAAGGCTCATTGTGATAGGAAGCTTCATGGTTTCCTCTCTTTGCCACTTCCCACCCTCTCTGACAATTTTGTGGTTAATTTATTGTGGCCTCCTCAGGGCCAGATATATAGATCTCAGTCTCCTAGCATCTCCTGTTCCATGACATTATAAAGATGGCAGACCACTTGACCCAGATCCTTGTTTCGGGGTAAGGTCTATTACTTTTCCCATTTTGAGACACCTGGCTGCACGTTCTCCACACTTTAGATAGAGATGCACTGCAACCATTTTTTACAGCCTCCTTGCCTACATGGGTGAGTCCATAAAAGTACTGTATACCTCTCTCTACCTGCCTTGTGTGTAGGATACATTTATGCCTGCCACCAAATCAGCTGTTACCAGTTCACAACTGTGCCTGCATGGACACCTTGCTCCTCCTGACTTCAACCTTGCTAGTGATACTGTGCTGGGTTTTGCTTTGCCTCTGGTCCATAAAAGATATTTTATTTATGAGCATTGCTGTGTGTTTGTTTGTGTTTTTTTTTTAACAATACTTTTATCTATCATCTGTCGCGCGCAACCTCGCCAGCAAGGAAGACGCAACCACCAGTTCTTCTCCACGCAGTTTATTCAGCCTTTGGTAATGTTCTTCCTCCTCCCGGGGGAAACCCGCTCTTAACTAAATACCTTCTGGGCGTCCAATCCCGGAAGGCCACGTGGGCGTCACCAATAGGTCCAGGTACGCGGAAGTGAGCCATAGCTTTAGCCTTAGCCATATATGGAGTTGTTTATCACGGAGAGCACTCACCCAGCGGGGGGGGTGGAAGGCGGAAGCCAGCGCCATCTTTCAGGCGCGGCTATTCGCAGCTCTCTACAATCATCATTATGTGGTCGGAGCCCATGGACAGGATTTAGACATAAAAGTATGACCTTATAGGTCATCTTTAGAAGTCTCTTCATGAGGAATCTAAGACACAAGGATAGGCTTAAGGAACTGGTGGGAGTAGCCTGGGAGAAAGTATAATCCCAGAGCCAGTCAGAATTACACAGGAGATACACAGGGAAATGAAGGGCGTCGGATCTTGCAAGAGAGAAAAAGACAACAGCTGCGGCCTAGAGGATGCCAAGGCCAGGCATCCTGTCTTGTTCAGTCTCATTCCTTTGTCACTGCTCAGAGCAGAGCCACAAACCTGCTGTTTGCCCCAATGTCCTTTCTACCTTGTCCAGGTCCTGGCATAGAGGAGGCAGCAACAACCCTGTGGAATAAGTGATTGAACACTGAACAAGTTTGAGTGTTAAAAAAACCACTGATCACGTGTAGCTTCATTCCATCAGCTCTTGTACAGTTCTGAGCGTCTCTTCAGCTGATCAAAAGCCCAGTTCCTGCTATTCCTTTCCATAATGCCTCAGCGTCTATCAGGCATTCTCAAGATGGTACCGCCAATGTTCCACTAGAACATCTCCAGCAGCTGCACAGGCATAGTACATGGCTGGCTATTTTCTTTTATTTTTCAATTTTAATTTTTTATCAGTACATCTTTGTAGTACACAAATGATTGGGCCCATTATGGGCTAGCCATGTATTTTGAATTTTATCTTACTGAAAATAAACCTCTCTTTGTTGCAGCCCATCCTCGGCTGGGGCAGCAGTATACTGTCCTTATCCTGGAGAAGCTGTGACAGCTACTAGGTCGGACAGCTGAAGACAGACACACCAGCTCTATGCAACCATTTGGGTCAAGAGCCTGAACCGGGAGCCACCTGACAAAACTCTGTTTTAGAAAATCAGATCTGAATGTGAGAAACAGGAAGACAGAAAACGGGCCAGCCTGGAAGCAGGAAAAGCCTTGGAGACAGCGCACCTAACTCATCCTCACAGAGTTGTCAGGTACCTTTTTGCCCTACGAGGCTTTTCCTGACCCACAGGTCTCTGTAGTGCTGAGCTGTCAGGGAAGCTCCTCTTCTAAGGACAGGACACCATCTACAGTCATAGCAGTCTTGGACTAGTTTCTGACCTGAGCTCCCAGCCTGCCCTCTGGGGCACTGATGCATGTGAGGAAATCTCCCAAAGTAGCCACCTCCCTAGTAGCCCCTTTGCTTTGTTCTTTCCCCATATTCCCTATGACTTCTCGAGTGAGGCCTGTGACATGGTGTCATCAGCCCTCCTTCACACACCATCAGTTGTTCCCTCTGTTCTGTCGCCTTCTTGTCCTGGTGAGCGATGTTCAGCTCTTTCTGCTCACTGACTCTGTCCCTTGCTACTGAGGACTGTATTTTACACCCTATGCCTGTTTGTGATTGGGACAAAATGGTACAATGGGGCCTTTTAGGTTCCATTTGGGGAAAAGCTGGAAAAGTAAGCAAATTATCTATATAGGCCTCAAGCAGAGGGTCCCGAAAGTTGAAATCTATTAGCAATCCTAGATGCAAGAAGATGATGGAGTACTGTGAATGATGATACAGAAAGCTAGGTACCCAAAGGAGGCACAGGCTGGGGCTGGACTCATATCAGATGATTGATGCATGGTAGCTCCAAAACTCCCTACCGTCTGAGATCCAGGCTGGTCATAAAAATGAGAGCAGGGGCTTAGTGTATAGATACAGATCCAAAACCCCTAGTGTTTGACTTAGCTACTGACTGCAGAGTTAGGCAGAGGCCTCAGAGGGAGGGCCTTGTGCACAACAGTGTGTGTTCTATGTGGAATACAGCAGCGTAACTCACATCGAGCAAGTTATTTTTATATGTCAGACTGTTAAAGGGACAAAGATTGTGACTTAGGATCTAAAGATTCCTTCTCTACAGGTGCTTTCTTATTCTAAAATTGTCCTGTACTACTTGTGTCCCTTTTTCAGACACCTGAATTGCTGCGGGCCTTTTTTGCTAGGGGCTGGGGATTATATGGGCCACCTTTGAAAGCAGCAGTCAACAAAGGACTCACATGAAAAGATGACCTTTTGGCCTGGAGTAGTGGTGCACACCTGTGACTCCAGCACTCCAGGAAGCCAGGATGAGAAAATCACAAGTTTGAACCCAGTCTGGTAACTTAGTGAGATCCAACCTCTCTAATAAAAATTAATTTTTTTAAAGGAGCCTAAGGATATAGCTCAGGGCAAAGTCCCTGAGTCCAGTCCCCAGTAGCACAGGAAAAAAAAAAGGGGTGGAGGGGGTTTCTTCCTGCAGCCCATCTAGGTAGACACCTCAACTTCGGTACACCAAAATTTTCACTTAGTTCCATCCCATCTCTTCCTTCCCAGGCAGCCTTACCTATGCCCTGGTTACTAAGTGACCTTTTGCCCTATCTTCTTTCCACCTTCTCTTTCCTTGTTTTTATTACTTTTCCAGGGGGTGGGGAAACCTGCACTGCATGGAACAGGTTGGGCAGAAAGGCTTGTCATCCCTGGGCTGGGTCTGAGACCCACGTGGGGGTCTCTCCCTTGCAGAAAACACCCAACAATGTCTTTTTTGTTGTGCTGCCTTCCCCCACATACTAGTGGAGCTTAGGCGTTTTCTCCCATTGAGGTAATCCACTCATCATGGGGTTCAAAGCCCCACATTTCCCCCGTTGATGACACAAGTCATTAAAAAAAGCAGGAAGTTGGCTGTACTATAAAAAATTTACAGTGATTTCATGTTCTTTAGACTTATCTCATCATGAACTCTGAGTCCAAAATCGCTTCCACTCTTCCTGGCTTTGTGTTTTACCTGCCTGCTTATTTTTCCTTCAAGTCTGACTAGTCGGTTGTGTCACACATTTGTATAGACAATGTTCTCCTTGAAATGGGCTTAGAGGGCCTGAAAGGGAGTAGAACATGGTCTCCTCTTTCTGCTGTCCCCCTTCCTCCCCCCTTTCTCCCCTTTCCCCCTCATTTCCATTTGTACAGTCTTCTTGTGACAGGCAGGCTATTTCAGGAACTACTTTTTTTTTTTTTTATAAACCAAAATGGTTTAGTAAAAGAACTTTAAAAAAAAAATGATTCATTGACTCTTCTTCAGCTGTTCACGCCTACAAATGTGCCAGGTCTTGTGCTCAATACAAAGATTGTTTCTAAACATCCAAAAATAAATTCATTCCCCTTTGAAGACTTGCGTAACTCAAGATGAGATTTTTCAGTCTCCTGTACTAACTTTCCCTGTGTGGCACTCAGCAGCCGTTCATAGTACCTGTAATTAATTAACAACCGCCACAACAGAGCCCTTTATTGGAAACCTGGTAACTGGGACAAGCGGCACATGGAAAATTCCCACAATAGTACCGGGACAAGGACAGAACGGAGCAGGGAAGCGTGTGAGTTTTCCATAGAGGGTGCTTTTGTGTAGCTGAACTGTCCCCACCGGCTCTCTGAAGCTGTCATTACTTCTCTGTTCACTTCTGTTCCTTGAAATAACTGTTGAGAAATGTTCTTTTGGCTTGGAGTGCTGTGCATGCCATCTCTGCTCTTACCTTCTTTCTTCCTTTCAGCAGTCTGTAAACAGCGCCAACCTTCCCAGCCCCAAGGCCCCTGTGCCTTTCTCCAGAGCTCTCTTACCTCTGATTACCCTGAGGGCTCTTTTCTTCCTCCTGGTGCCTCCCAGTGTGTAGACCTCTAGAAGACACTTGTGTGGTTGGTGCTCTTTGAGTTTGTTTTGCTCTTCAGGGCTTTAGACAAGGCTGGCCAAGTGGCTAAGGAGGCTGAGTTGACTTGCCTGCACTCACACTTTTCCTCTGACGCATCTCGCGCTGGAGCTAGTCCTCTCCTCATTTCCTTGGGCTGTCATCTTCTGCCTGGCACTGAGGTGGTCCTGTGCCTCATCAAGCTACCTGGGCCTCCCAAAATATACACAGGGACAATCTCAACTCAAGCTGAATGAATACCTATGGCAGCCATGCTCTGTTCTGGATGCTGAGAACACAAAGATGGACAGGCCTTGGTCCCTAGAAAACACACACAGTGCCATGCCAGCCCACCCCAGGGGTACATGAGATGGCGATTGAGACTGGGCGTGGTGGTACGCACCTGTAATTCCAGCTTGAGAGGCTGAAAATAAGAGGATCACTCTGAGTCTGATCTGTGTAGTGAGACCCTGTAGAACCTGTACTATATACATTTTTTAAAAAAGGGAAAGAAAAAGAAAACACACACACAGACCCAAGGGCTACTCTTTCCTCATTGCTCAGGACCATAGAAGCTGCACAAGGGCTGTAGGATTACATAGGAACACAACACACAGGAAACATGTATGTGCATATATTTTTTTCATTTTAGAACAAACCAATACTATACATGTACACATTGAAAATTTACTTTTATTACACATGATTCTCTTTGATATTTTCTATTTTATCCTGTACTGCTTCTTTCTTTAACATTTCAACTTTTACAAATGCTAAGCACAACTCTCTAAACTTATATGACCCAAATATCATGATTCACAGTTCAGAACTACTCTAAAGAGAAATATCAGTTAAGAGAGAAAATGGGGTCAACTCATTTTTTTTTTTTTTTTTTTTTTTTTTTTGGTCTTTTTGAGACAGGGTCTCACTATGCAGTTCAGGCTGGCCTCGAGCTCACTTTGTAGCTCAGGCTGGTCTCGAACTCACAACAATCCTCCTGCCTCAGCCTCCCGAGTGCTGGGATTACAGGCATGCGCCACCATGCCCGGCAGTCAACTCATTTTGTGGGGTAATGACAGCAGAGGAAACCAGAAGCTGATTAAGAGAGAACCAAGCATGGGTTTCATGATGCAGTTGGTAAACCAGGCAAGAGTGTTAAGAACCTGTTTTTATAATAATGACTACCCACCACTACAGTGTGCTGGACAACCTAAAGGTATAGATCTCAAGAAGATGAGGAAAGACTTTGTATGCTATTGAGTTAAGGAGTTGTAGCTTTGTACAGAAGCAATTAGAAGCATTAAAGAATTTTAAGTAAATGTATCAGCTAGCTATTGCTTAGTAAACATCTACTCCAAATGCAAAAACTTAAACTTTGATTTTTCATAAATCTACAGTTGGCTAGGTAGCACTTCTTCTCTGGGTTATAGGCAGCCACTAGATAGGCAGGGCAAAGCTCACTGGGATGGCCTGCACTAGGACAACTTGGCTCTCTTCTGGGTGTCTCCCACATACCTCCAGCAAACTAGTAGGAGAACACTCTTAAGGTACCAGAGGAGGTCCAACAGAGGAAAAAATATACTGTGCTTTTTCAAGTCTCTGCTTATGTCAAAGTTATTAGCCCCTTGGGCAGAATAAATCATATGCCTGAGTCCAGTGATGATGAACATTTTTGAGCTTTCAATGATAGTGTGCCATAAGTATGCTATCACTGGCTAGGATAAATATGAAAGGGGACTACTCAGGAGTATGAGTGTGACCCAAGCATGATTGGGTCATGAATGTAATCAGTCTTCATTGTTGAGAAGAAATAAGATCAGATGTATATTTTAGGAAAATCACATTGGCTGCTCACGATTGGAAAGTGGTGATATTGGAAATGGAGGTAGGAGAAGATTTTAATAATCCAGAGGAGAGGGGGTGAGGGTATAATTAAGAATCCAGGGCTGAGGATCAGGGGATTGCTGGATTTCAAGAGAATCAATGAATTATACCTTTTTCTCTCCTGACACCAGAACCAGCTGAGAGATAAATACACAGGTTAAACATAGAGAGCTGGCTAGGGAATGAGGTTTTCAATCTCCATCCAAAAGAGCTTTCTCTAACTCTGGAGCTTCTGCTTCCTCCTCTATCCTAGGCCTTGGGTCAGCCCTGCTGAGAAGACTGGGTCACTCAGGACCATTACTTCCCTTTGGTCTGTGACAAGAAGAAAGAAAAGAGAATGAAATCTCTCAGTCTGTGATTGATTGGCTGCACCCTATCAAGAGAATCTCCTGGCAAGCAAGTAAAGGGGGCAGGGAAAGGCTGGGAATGATTTCACTGGGACAGGAATCACATGCTTATTGTGTAAAGCCACAGAGGTCTGAAAAGCTTGTGGGCCACTGGGTCTCTGCAGCAACAACTCAGTTCTACCCCTATGATGCAATAGCAGCCATGGGCAGCACATACATGAGTGAACATGGCTGTATTCCAATAAAACTTCATTGATGGACAGCAAATATGAGTTTTAAGGTTTAATTAATATTCTTTTGATTTATTTTCAGCCACCTACACAATCTTAAAAACAATTTGTATCTCACCAGTTATATAAAAACAGGCAGTGGTTGGATTTGGTTTGAAGTTCCCTGCTCTAGTGAAAGTCCTTCCACCTGAAAATATGAACGTCAGGAGGAAGGAGTTTCTCTAGTGTAATTGTAACCTAATGAGAGTCATTTTTCAGGCCAGTGTTGTTGCTGCTGCATCACAGGAAATGATTTCTGGGATGAGAACTTCACGTCAGAGGGTTGCCATGAGGGGGCCAGGAGATGAAAGTGGAGGGGAGGCTATTAACATCTGTTAGTGCCTCCTCTGGGCAATCCACCTTGCCTATGGTATTCATCTCTTCCCAAATCATGTGAGGTAGTTTTTATGACTCCGAATCTCTAGTGAGGAAACAGAATTCCAGAGAGGTTAATTAATGTAACTTGCTTGAGGCCACAGTCAGTTGGGACACTTTGTTTTTAAATCTAATGTCTTTTTCCCACCCCCCTAACCCCATTCACTGGTACTTTGTTCACATGAAGCTTTGTGTCTCCAACCCTAACCAGATCAGCTTTTTTTTTTTTTGCAGAACTGAGATTGAACTCAGGCCTTTGTGCTTGCCAGGCAAGCGCTTATTCTACTGAGCCATCTCCCCAACTCCCAGATCAGCTTTTCTAATGAACTTGCTCTTCCCAGGACCTATGTCCTAACTCAAAATGGCAGGACAATAGTCATCTTTCACAATACTGGATGGCCACAAGACAAGGTCATTCATGGCTCCAAACTGCCCCCTACCTTTTCAAGTGTCAAACTTCTCTTCAGAGATGAAGCAAAGACCCCCATGGAGATGGGACTCCTACTTTTTCCTCTTGTGCCTCTATATAGCACATTTTTAAAAACAGTGAGATGAAATTCACCTATCATGACATTAACCCATTCAAAGCTGTACAGATCAGTAGATTCTCCCCATTGCAGAATCGTCATCCCTACCAAGTGCCAAACTTATAGCACACTTTGCCTGAGCTGTTTATCTATTACATCAGACTGTCCTTGTCCTGGGGCCAACAGCTGGGTCCATTCCATCGTCAGACTCCTACAAACATTCCCGTAAGCATTCCTGTAAGCATTCCTAAGATGTTCTGCAAATCCTGCTTGAGTGGAATTGCAGATTCCTTCTTCCTTATTTCTTCTGAGCAGCAGTTGAAAGGCTGGATTTGGGATCTGAGCCTCGGCTTCTCCCCACCAGGTGCCTTCATCCTATCACTGGGTCAGAACAATGAGCTACTTGGTGCAATGCATCCTCTGTCCCTTCTTCTTTGAGGACACTATTTCATCCCTTTTTTCATCTGACTATCCACTGCCCATGTGGATATTAATTTGCATTGAGCTATAGTTAATTTTTTAAGTGTGCCTCCAAATTCATACTCTGTTTCTAAGTGAACATCCACAAATCTGAATATTAAAATTCATTAAATAATTAATTTTGCTAGGATTTCTTCTACTTTGAAGACAGCAAATTTCATAAATACATAACTAGGAATTGAAAGGTTGGAAGTTGAGGCAAATGTGTGAAACTTCTGTGCACAGTTAGAAAAATAGTATGTTTTTTAAATTACAATTATTAGTCAGGAGATTTACAAAAAGAGAGAGGTGAAGGAAGAGGAGGAGGAGAAGGAAACCCTTAACTTGTTTTTCAGAAATTTTCAGAAGTGGGCCAGGAAGATAGCTCAGCAGACTAAAGCACCTACTTAGGCAAGCTTAGGCAAGCGCAGGGACCGCATTTGATCCCCACATCACATACCACACCAGTCCTGCCCCAGGGTGGGCTGAGATGGACATAGCAGCCCATGCCTATAATCGCAGAGCTGGGGAGGCTGAAAACAGGAGGGTCACTATGAGTCCGAGCTGGGTAGTGAGACCCTGCAACAACCAAATACATTAAAAATAAAAATTTTCAGAAGCATCATAAATGTTCCAGTTATTATTTTAGAATGTTTTTAGTACCTAGAAATAGCTATAAGTTAGGCCCACTCACCACTGGAAACTCCTTGTTTTCTGCATTGCAGTTCTATAAGATTTACGTGCTATGCAAATCATGCTCCAGTATTTTTCTTCAAAATTAGCTGAACATGGCCTTCTTGTTGCTAAGTCCACCTCCTTGCAAAGGCAGGGGTAAGGACAGTTGTCAGATGGACACATGCTGTTGCTCATTAGCTCCTCTTTGCCAAAATGTGTATGACTGGACAGTGGTAAGAAAAAAAAATCTGTGGGGCTTCACTTCACAACAAACTCATTTAAAATCTGGATGATACTTGAGGTGTGTTGAAGAAAAGAATAAAGAACAGAGGCTAAGTTTCCTGGAGGGAGAGGTAGGGACACAGGTACAGAGCAGATAAGGACAGGGACTCCATCTACTTATGTCACAACATTTTAAAAACTGCTTCAGAGGGATTGATTGAGTTCCAGAATTCCGTGTCTCCTCCTCAGCACAGTCTGAGGGCACAGGCTGTCATCTGTGCCTATGGGCGGACAGTCTGGGCTCCGTCCATTATTACGATGCACAAGGCAACCCTTCTCTTTCTCTGATTTTCTGTTACACCACCTGATAAAAAGCTGATGGTGTACACAGACCATAATTATTTATTTCTTTAAACCCACACAGGCCAAGCTCTCAATGAAGGAACTTTGCCTTGGTGCTGGGTGAAGAGAGACCTAGGTTTGACTTCTTTAGCCCAATAGTTGCAGTGATGTGAAACTGCCTTTATTTTTACAGAAGCAGTCTTCCTGGGAAAGGGTTCCAGAGCTCAATTAGGAAGCAGCGAACCTCAACATCAACAATTCTCATGCTGTAGCAACTGTGGGATTTCTCTGGAAGTCCCTGTTTACGACTTTGGAGTCCAGAAATCTCGCACAAGATAACTAATCCAAGAAGGAAAACCTGTAACAGGATGCTTTGTTTAGTGTTGGACTAGAGAGACGTTATTTCATGGCCCTTATTCTTTTATCCCACATGATGAAATCTGTAGTTTGACTTAGACAATAAAAAGTCCTGTCCCAACCCTTCTAGTTTAGCTAGCTAAGCTTGAGTAAGTTAAGATTCTTGTGTACATATACCAACTCCCTACAAGGAATATAAGCATTATGTACTGCAAACCTGTACTAATAAAAAAAAAAGCACTAGTGAGAAACCCCCTCAGTTTCTGCATTCGTAAATGGAGATAAGATTAGTATCTGCCCGCAGAATTGTCCAAGATTTAAGTTGTTCCCAGTGGCTGAGGATAAGTGCTCAGGAAATGCTCTGTGTTATTAACTGTTGGAGTTGTATTCTCTCCCTGCTTACCAGGAGCAGGATGACCACTTGATTTATTTTACCCAATCAATGTCTCACCTTCCCCCACACTAGAGGTCCTTTAGAAGAGCCTTAGCTACAGTTGTATAATAAATATCCAAACAGGTTTCATGTGTAGGCCCAGACTCCCATTTTTATTTAAATTTATTTTTAACTGAGGCACAAAAATATAAAATTGCACATATTTATGGGATACCATGTGATGTTTTGAGACATGTATAAATTATGTAATATTCAAACCAGGGAAACCATTTCTATCTCCTCAAACATTTATCATTGCTTTATGGTGAAAGCATTCAAGCTCCTTTCTTGTAACCCTTTGAAATATATAGTACATTGTTACCTACAGTCACTCCACTGTATGATGGCATGCCAGAGCCTTTGCTCCTAACTCTACACTCCCAAAAGTGGGTCTGATTGTATAATTGGGGTAATGCTTCAGTGCACACACTATATTCCTTTGATGCTAATAAATCTATAGAAAGGTTATATTTCTGCCCTGCATCTATAAATCTCTGACAGATATTCTTCCTGCTAATAGGTTTTTCTTGATTTACCTTCTCAGGTAAATCTCATTTTTGAGGAAAGAAATGATGTAAATGTTTAACATACATGACAGACTTTTACAGGAAGGGCCATCCGTGGATCCCACCTCCCACTGCTGTACATGTGCATAGTGCCCCCAGCCCACTGACCTGGGCTTGGCCACGTGACTTGTCTTGACTGCTGGGACATTAGCAAATTTGACAGAAGCAGAGGCTGGGCATATATTTGCCAGCTGGGCATGATGCTCTCTTATTACTTAGAACCTTTCTGGCATCCTATGAAGAAACCCAAGCCAACCTGCTGTACAATGACCTCACCGACTGCCAGCACCAACCCATGTACGCGAGGGCATCCAACCCTGCTCAACACCATCCGAGCTGTCAGTCAGTTGCAGCCACATGAGTGACTGTGGGGAAAACAGCCAGAGTAGAGAGCAGCTGAGTCCAGCCCTAACTGCTGACCTACACAATAATGAGCTAACATAATGGTGGTCATTTTTAAGTTGCTAAGTGCTAGGTGATTTGTTAAAGCAATAGATAACTAACATAAGATTTATAGATACAGTACTGTTATTTCATTCTCCTCTTGTCTGTATTTCTAGCAAGGGCATTTACTGCATAATAAAAAGATGGAGATTCATTTGTGGCAAATCCAGAAAGCCCATTTATTCACTTAAGTTGATTTTGTACATACAAGAACAGAGGTGGATCTGTGCAGTTTTCAAAACAGGGAGCAACAGAATCTTCACCTGGGTAAGGTGAGAATTTCTGAATGGCAGGGGAGAGGTTTGCTGGCAGCAAGGACGCGTAGTGCTCCTGGGAATAACAACCCTGACGTCATCCCATGCCGAGCAGCCCCAGTTCCTCCTCCTGACACAGCGCGCATGATCACACAGGCATTTGCGTCACCTTTCAAAGAACATAGATTTTCATCTGACAAATGGATGCATCTGAGTGGCCGAATAAAATCTGAGGGACCCAGTTGAGGAATACGGCTGCATAACTTACATTCATGACAAGGAAGTGAATAGGGAAAGGTGTTCAAAGAGTCCGAAGGACTCAAGGTAATGAGAAACAAAGAAATGGATGTTTTCAAGGCAGAGCGATAGTAGCAAAGCCCCCGACTTCTATGTGTCCTAACCCACCATCCACATAAAAACCAGGCTGTCAATACTCAGCTTTTCCAAGCAAAACAAGCACATTCAGAAGGGAGTTGAGTTCTTAAATTAAAGTGGCACCAAAATTGTCAGGATTGCGCATGAGGGAGATAGAGATGTAAACTGAAATTTTCAGCTTTTGGCAGAGAAGCCCAGACGCCATTAAGTTTCTCCCAGGAATTTGAAAGAAATATTTGTGAAATACTTTGTTCTGAAGAGAAAGCACTGCAGGGGTTTGAACTGATGCTGGTGGTAACAAGGAGAGAAACAGGAGACAAGGTAGAGGCACAAAGGGAGGAAACACTTTAGCTTCTTCATTCAGCTCTCCTCAATCAATCATAAACTAATCTTTTTGTTCTCTTAATGGGGATTCCTCCTTGAGATGAACACAGACTCCCTGGAGGTTAAAAAATAAACCTACTTTACAATTTTCAATTTAAATAACTGCCAAAGGTAACAAGACCACTGAGGCTTGCCAGGGTTTGCTTGGCCTCCTTATGATGCCTACCTCAGCCGGGCACAGAGAGAGCTACCCTCCCCTCCACACAGCCCAGGGGAGCCACCAGCTCCCATGCATGGGCATGTGACCTGTGTGAAGTCACCTGCACCTCCAAGGAAGGCCTCGTGACTCCCACTAGAGCCAATGAAATGCCACAAGGCTTCTGGACTGCAGCAGGCATTTCCACTCTATCACAGGCATAGGGCTGGCGCCACCATTTTCCTCTGTGTGTACTTAGATTCTGGGACAGAAGCCAAAAAATGGTGGAAGACAGCCATATAAGGTGGGATGCTATTACAGCTCTGCATCCAGCCGGTCTGCAATCATGATTACCCCCTGGATGTGTCATTTACATAGACCAATAAATTCCATTTTTGCTTAAGTCAGTTTGTATTAGGCGTTCTGTCACTTGCTATCAAGAGAGTACTGATTACGCATCCCTTATTGGATTTTTTTCATCTATAAAAGAGGGGAAACTCTGCAAGAAGATAACATCTATCTGCAAACTATAATTCCTATTTTAGGGAAAGAATAGGGGAGGAGGAGCCTTCCAATGTGTTTTGAGGCAAAAAGGTGCTTAAGATAAACTACCTCACATGCTTGTAATCAATACAATAAAATTATTGAGTGCCCACTGTACTATAAGTACATGTCAGTTTTTCCTTTCTGCATCATCCCAGAAGGTAAATGTAAACAACCACATGGAATGTCATTTGCATCATGGGAGATGTGTACCCTTGAGTGTGCTGCAGTGATTAGTCTAGCAGCAGAAAAAAGCAATTAAAGGGAGAATGGTGCGTTATCGCCTCTTAAATAGCATTTGTTGGGCCTGTGTAAACGTAGTCTACCTTTTATAAATATTGCCCAATACTGTGTTTTTAACTAGAGTTATGCAGGCATAAAATATCCTTGGCTTGCAAATTTTCTATTAGCTTGAACATATTGGGAATGCTTAACTGTAATGAAGTGCTGAAAATGCCAAAGAAATTAATGGCTTTGTGCTGCGCTACTGAAACATGGGCACTAATATTCAAAATTCCATATCCCAGGACATCACTCATATCTGCTGACTTCAGCTGAAAGTCTCGAAATTTGCTTGGAAATCAGACCATGTATAAGGATTTTCTCTGTTGGGTTTTGTTTTCCTCTCTCCTTATTCCCCTCTCTCTTTCTATTCTCTCCCCTTATCTAGTTTCTTGAAATTAATTGAGAATATTATTTATCAGAGAAGGATTATATGGAGGGAATAGGGTCTGATTTAGCAGCATGAATTTCATGGTTCTAAGGTAAAAAGACCAAATGCACTAAATAGCCACGTCTCAGTCTAAGCACGCTAGTCGACACTTATTGGCCATTGTCTTCAAAGTCTTTGAGAGCAGCTTCACAGGCCATACGCAAGGGTCATGCAGTCATAGATCAATGTCGTGTCAGAGAAATGTGCTCTGAGGCTCCCTCACTGACACTGTGGGTAAAATGACATCTGTCAGAGAAGGCAAAGGGGTCTGTGCCAAACAGGCATGGCAGTGGCCTACCTGGGCACCGTCGGTGTGTCTTTTATACAGATCACTAGAGGCCCCATTTTGCCACAAAAATAAGGGCATGGTTTTACATGTGGATGGAATCAATGCATGTATTGCTTGCATGCCTACCCTATATGGCCATTTTATGTCTGCACAATCATTTGTTAGGTACCTGTCATGTACCAGGCCCTGAGATAGTCATTAGAAATATTTACCTGCTATCCAGCATCTTCTTATCTGTGCTGTCCAGATAGTTTAAATGTATCCTATTAGCCACTAGACTATGTATCCAGAGATAGGTCTTCTCCTTTAATTTAGAACACAGGATACTAATAACAGTCTAATACCTGTCAGCAAGAAATTCACCCAGCTGAAATAACTGCCCATAAATCTCGTATTTCAAGTGATTCCTCCAACATTAAAAAGATTGGGAAATTATGTTTAAGATGAAATTGACAATAAGTTTGTGTCTGGTAGCTGTGCCAGTGGCTCTTGCTGACCCCTTTCTGTCTTTGAATTACTGCTTAGCTTTCTGTCTGGACATATGGAAAGAAGAAATCTTTGGGGAATGTTGCCAGATAAAGCTGGTTTACCTTGGACTTCTGAACGGGCGCTATGTCTAAGAATAGACTCCAAGAGGGGATGCAAGAGAGCTGAGTGGAATCATAAGAACAGGGCACTTTGTTCGCTTTTTCCATAACTTCTTTGGTTTAAGAAGTGAATAAAGTTATGGCATAACGCCATCCAGAATGAATAGCAAAGAGCACTACAGCGATGATAGGCACTTCTGAGAAAGCTCCATTAACAAAAGAATGTAAGGAATGAGACGGTCAGATCGTGTCCTTCCACCGAAACATCAGGGCTGGACACTGCTCTGCTGGCATATGAGAAGCAGAGACAGGAAAGTTATAATTCTATTCTTACCTTGGAATACTGATTCCATCACAGCCAAGGTCATCTCTTATTATTGGCGTGCCTCTTCTTTCACATCTATAAAAAGGACTTAATCAAAGGTGTTGCTGCAGCTTAATTAGTTAATCCAGGGACGGCCTTTGAAGATGCAAAGATTATAACTATCCACAGTTAAAAGTCCCCTTTTAAGAAATAGGTTCAAGTTAAGACTTAACAAATCATATTGTGTCCAGAATAGCTCAGGGAAAATGAAGGTGGCTTAGTTTTGACAGGGAATTTTCCCTGACATCACTCAGATATGTCAGTTGGCAGGGGAATGATAGGACTCTCCTGATCTTTGTAGGATTTTTTGTTGTTGTTATTGATGTTGTTGAGAGGAACACAAAGGAAATAGTTTGTCTCCATCAAGTTCAGGAAATCTCCAGAAAAATAAAACACACTCACATATTATTTATAACACCCTTTCTTTACCCCAGGATAATTTTTTCTCAGAACCAAGGATTGAACCCAGGCCCTTAGGCTTGCCAAGCAAGCACTTATTCTACTGAGATACCTCCCCAGCCCCCACCCCAGGATAATTTGGTCATGAAGTCAAAGTGAGGTCAGAGAGCTCCAGGGCCTTCCAGCGAAAATGAAGTATGCAAAATCTAGCTTCCTCCCCTCTGAGTGCTTTGTGTGGGGTCATTAAACAGACAGTAGACAGGAGAGTAGGGAGACTGTGGTGCTGCCTAACATGGCTCCAAGAGAACGTCAACGTGTTCCTGTTATGTGACCCCGGCCAGGTGGCTTTTCCTCTTGGAAAACCTGTTTCTTCCTCTGTGGAGAGGTGATTATTTCTGCCTCCTGACATGATAACGAGAAACTGAAATAGTGGGTGTAAAGTGGATGAAGGCCCCTCTTCACTTTTTACAGTTATTTTATTTCCTTCTTTCTTTTTTTTTTTTTTTTTTTTTTTGTATTTTAGGGAAGTGTCTACATGGTGTTCAGGGTCTCACTACTAGATGAGACTTGTAGTGATCGTCCTGTTTACAGCCTCCCAAGAGCTGGGATTACAGGTGCATACCACCCCCATCTCAACTGCTGTCTCAGGGCACCCCAGGGGCAGGGCTGGCATAGCAGGCCTAGGGATTGAACCCCGAGCCTCTGCGCCTGCTTGCAGGTGCCTTAATCTGCTGAGCTATTTGGCCAGCCCTCACAGTTATTTTCACCCCACTTCATTTCTTCCTTCTTAAGCTTCCTAAATACCAACATCCTGAATTCTTGTTTTCCATACAGAGGTGCTGGGATGGTTCTGTTTACTTTCCTTGTTTCCCCTGGAGAATCCTAAGGGCTGATTCCTACCAGGGAAATTCAAGTGAATGAAGAAGGAAAGAAAAAGAGATGGGAGGGGGACAGGAAGGTAGGGGAGGAGAAGGGAAAAGAAACAGGAGAGGAAAGGAGAGAAAAGAAAGGAACTTAGAACATCATTTTAAATTCCATATTTCAGTGCAGCTGTCTCTCTTTCTCACTGACTTACTACTGACACCCTGATTTACATTCTTGAGGGTAGCTCTTAGAGAATGTTACTCACTGTGCAGAGAGCGTCTGAGACTACCAGATTCTGCATACCACATTTCCTTCAATGTGAAGGAGACCAGACAGGCACTCCTGGGCTCTTTGGTGAGGTGGCATTATGTTCCCGGAGATGCCAAGGGAAGTGCTTGCGGATACATATTTCCTAGAATGGTTAAAGTGGAAACAAGGAGTTTAGAGCTTATGGAGCTGTTCCCCCGCCTTCTGTTTTATTGATACAGACCTGAGTGTTGAGCTCCTATGAGATGTTCATATAAAATAGGTCAGAATCATCCACAAGGCAGGTAAATACCACTCAGCTCTCTGCCTAGTCATGGGCCAATCCATCAATATGTGAACACTGCTATGGGAAAATATTACTGGGATTTAAAGTTACAGCTACCTAGATGTCCAAAAGGCATTTAAACGAAAAATCAATAAATGAAAATTTTAAAAACCCCTCAAGGGGCCGGCCAAATAGCTCAGCGGATTAAAGTGCCTGCAAGCAGGTGCAGGGGCTGGGGGGTTCAACCCCTGGGTCTGCTGTGCCGGCCCCACTCCCAAGGCACACCGACACAGCAATTGGGACTGAGGGCAGCGGCGCACGCCTGTAACCCCAGCTCTTGGGAGGCTGTAAACAGGTGGATCACTACAAGTTCGATCTAGTAGGAGGCCCTGAACACCCTGTAGACTCTTCCCTAAGATACAAGAAAATAAATAAATAGATAGATGGGACCAGTATGAGAGGGAAAGACTGTAGCGTCCAACAGCTGGACGACGCAAGTGCAACAGGCTTGGCACTGTCAGCCTCCCTTCCCTTCTCCTGACTCTCGCTGTTAATGTTATCAATATTGTCAGTGTTGGCATCTTTGAGTAGAAAGGACAAAGACAGAAAACAAATTACATAGTTTCATACTTTGAATACAGTCTTGGTGTTTGACCATCCAGGTTTGTGTGCGTGTGTGTGGTGTGCATGTGTGCCTGTGAATGTATGTGTGTGTGTGTGTGTGTGTGTGTGTTGAACCTGCTGCAGCTTTTTTAAATAGGGGAATTAATTTTAGAAGGAAGAGGAAATGCTGCTATCTTTGGTACTAGATTACCTGAATGAGCGACAGGGTACATGCAGGACTAAAAAAGCAAGAGAGCAGGGAAAACTCTATGCTGCCATGCACCAAAGATGTCCTGCCTTTCTCACAGTGTCTCGCCATAGAGAGAAGACTGAGACAGCTATTCAAGTCCTCAGCTGTCATCAGGGAAGTCGTGTGCCTGCCATTCTTCATCTCTGAAGATCAGACTTAAAGGCAGGTGGAGCAAGGGCAGGAGTATGGGCATTAGGGAAGAAACCCATAGTTAAATTGCATTTCACCTTCTCATTAGCCATCTTCCAGTCTGCCCCAAATCTCTATGTAGAGGTGTTTTTCAAATGAATAATAAAACCATGAACTAATATAAATATGGAAAATATGGCAAAAGTAACAGAAATATGGAAATAAGCTTTGATAATTAATTGAAGAAGCGCAAGAAGCTAAAAGTTTTACTTATTATTGAAGAGATACAATGTAAATTTTTTCTCCATCAACTTAGCAAAGACAAAAACATCATATTCATTGTTATTTGAAGGCCTAGAGAAGTAGGCACACCAGTGAGCATAAATGGAATCCTTCTGGAAAGCTCTCTGGGTAGATATCACAAATCTTAAAAGTGTTTACATGCCTTAGCCTAGCAATCCTGGTTCTATAATAAATTTTAAAGGCAAACTAGAAATATAGTGAAATAGCTATGTATGAGAATGATTTTCAGATAAATATTCATAAGATCAAAAATTTAAAAAGAATATAAATCTCAAAAAATTAAAAATCAACCACATCCAGCCAACAAAATATTTAAAAGCAAACATCCTAAGATGTAAAAGAAGATCCTACATATTTTTCATAGGACATGATGAAAAATGGCAGGATGCAAAATTGTGTATGTTTCCAGTTTTATAAATTATAGATCGGGGGCCAGGGAGATAGCTCAGTAGAATAAGCACTTGCCTGGCAAGTGCAAGTGCCTGAGTTCAATCCCTGGTTCCAGCAAAACAAAAAAAAAATAAATAAATTACAGATAAAACGATTCCTGAAGAAAAAATAGTTGAAGGATGCATGTCAATATGTTAGCTTTGTCTTGTCTTTCATAATAAGGTTTTATACTAGGACCAAAAAAGTGTGTTATTTTAGTATTAAAATTTAGAAAGAACTAGAATGAGCTATTGTCCCATACCTATCAAAGCCACCAAAGTAGGAAGTAGTTGCCACCAAATGCTGGTGAGGATGCAGATAAGCTGCATCACTCCTACAGCACTGACAGGGATGGAACAGGGTTCTCCCATTTAGAACAGAGTATGGCAGCTTTTTTATAAAACATGTGGTTCATAAAGAGACAGCATCTGCACTGATGAGTTTTTGTCCTGGAGAAACAATAGCCTACATTTACACAAAAACCTATACATCAACATTCACCAATACCTTATCCAGAATAATCCAAAACCGGAAACAACCCGCCAGTGCATCAACGGTTAAACAAGCTGTGGAACATTCCATGTTAAACATTCCATGGAATACTACTCAGCAGTAGAAAGGAGCCATCTGTTAGTCCATGATAACTTTGAAAGATCTCAGAGGAATTAAACGGTGGAGGGGATCCTGAAAGGTTATGCACTGTAGGACTCCATTTACATTACATTCTTGAAATGACCAAATTGTAGCGCTGGGCAGTCTTAAGAGTATAGTGTTGGTAGAGCACGTGCCTAGCACGTATGGGGCCCTGGGTTCAAATTATCAAGCTGAGAAACAGAGGAAGCGGGTGAGAGAGAAGAAAGGGTGCCCATGAAAAGTAGAAGGAGGACTCTGGGACGGGACAATTCTGTATGCTGGCTGGGATGGTCTCCCATAGGCCTACCCATGTGATAAAAATGCATAGCGTGAAATATACACACATTCAAATGAGCTGCTAAAATCCAAATAAAGCTGGCATGTTGTATCAAGGTCAGTTTCAGTTTGGGATATCATCTTGTAGCTGTACAAAATATTAGCACTGTGTCTTTCTACATCATTGTTTTACAACTGCAGGTGAATCTACAATTGTCTCACAATGGTTTAAAAATAAAAGAGATGGAGAGGGACTACAAGTGGCATGATATTTAAGAGATATATTATTACACATAATTACCACATGTGCTTTTTATTTGGATTCTGATCCAAACTATCTGATATTTATAATATTACAAATTGGAGTATTGACTGTCTAGTTGATGCCTTGAAGAAGTTATAATTATTCTTTTAGATGTGAGGGTATCAGTATGGCTGTTTTAAA
Organism: Ctenomys sociabilis; assembly: GCA_004027165.1. NCBI lineage: Eukaryota > Metazoa > Chordata > Mammalia > Rodentia > Ctenomyidae > Ctenomys > Ctenomys sociabilis. The sequence continues at coordinate 10,592 of PVKA01013751.1, read as the reverse complement.
AAAAAATGAGTTCTTGTCTTTTGAGAGCCTCAAGCCAAAATATTTAGCAATGAAATCATGAAATGTGAGGGTCCTGACCTCTCAGGCCAGGTGCTGGTATCATCAGTGTCCCTGCGCCCCACTTACTGCCACTTCTCCTGGATCCTCCCACTCCGTCATGGTCCCTGCAGTGCGCTTTGTCAAGAGGCTTTGTATGTGCTTCAAAACAATGTGATGGGGTCTTAGCCATGGGTGGGTGTGTAAACTGGCATATATTACAATATCTGTTTCTGTATATTTTTCAAATTTTTCCATAGTAAATTTTTTTAAGTAAGGAAAAAATGTCAAAAGAAGGCTGAATCTCCAAGCGAATCTTACCAAAGTACTTGTTGGCTGGATGACAAAGCCTGTGGCTTCTAGCTGAGCACTTGGGTACCAGACACTTGCTAGGCTTTGCAGGTAGGACCATAAAGAGGCTGCACCTTCCCGGAGCGCAAAGGCTAGCGAGAGAAAGAAGCTATAAGAATGAGGAAGTTCAGCTGGAGCTGGTCAGTGCTAAGAGGGTTCTATAGTGCTGGAAAAACTGACTGTTCTCTGCTCCAGGAACATGACGCCCTCCCCAACTCAAGGACCTGTAGCTGAGCCTTTGTTTTGGTGGGGAGGAGAGGTCTTGCCACCTGAACTCAGTCCTAAATGGGACTCAACAGCACCTGTTTTCATATCGATGCTCTTCATCTAGGATCCCATGTTGTATTAAATTCTTGGTATCAGCTGCCTCAGCTGTCATCTTCAGAGAACACTCAAAAGAAGGCTATCGATGTTTTCTGAAGCCTTTCAGTTCCTGAAACAGGATGATTGGAGCTCAGATTCGATCTCTCTTATCCACCACCTCCTCCAAGGTCCTTGAACCTTTCAGCTGTGGCTCCATTACTCAGATACTGCATCAGAACAAAATAGTCAAGTGAGCCTTTTGAAGGAAGGAAATTTGACTATATGTCTTAGAGAAATGAACTGGACATAACTGTATTTGACGAGGGCAGTGGTTCATCTTACCTTTGTAAAATATGAACTGAAAGGAGAAAAGTGTGTGTGTATGTGTGTGTGTGTGTGTGTGTGTGTGTGTGTGTGAAATTATATTATAGCTACTGCCTAATCAGTTGCAATCATGGAAAGGACATCATGTGGGTAACAGTATTAAGGCCATAAATTGCGTTTCCTAGAATGCAATTTCTCCACAAAGCCTCTTGACAAGGCACACTGTGATGAATGTCATAGTAGGGACCATGATGGAGTGAGACGAGTCAGGAGAAGTGACAATAAGTGGGGTGCAGGGGCATTGATGATACCAGCACCTGCAGCACCTGGCCTGAGAGGCTAGGACCCCTCACATTTCATGACTGGTGAATGATACCTGCTTCGCTTATTTAAAAACAAACAAAATAGCCACCTAACACTTTAAAAAAGCAATAACCTCTGTCCCGGATATTGCTGTTGATGTATATTATTTATCATTGCCATGTTCCATTATTACTAGAAAGTCAATAAATTAAAACATAAAAGACCTGCAGAAATAGCAATCCCCAAATAAAGGTAAATCTTCCACTGGGACTTTCCACGATGCCTGGCCACTGGAGCAAAGCATTTGCTGCTAGCCTCGTCATTTGTCACTATTGATTTCGCCTGTGAGAAAGGGAGAGCCGCGTTGCTTTGACAAAGAGAAATACCTCCTCTTGCACAATACAATTTGCAATCTTCAGCCTCATTTGAATCCTTACCTCTAGAGTCTTTATTCTGACAGGAAAAAAAAAAAATAAAGGAATTAGGTTTTGGTCTCAGAAGTCTGCCTATAATTACTTTTGGTATCAAATGGCTCCAGAAGCTGGAATATAATGATTTTTAAAGGATCCAAAGCTTGGCCGTAGATAATAGGTTTGAATACAGTATACAACAAGCAGTGCCTAGAAGCAGGAAAAGGAGGTAGAAGTCTGTCCAGGTGTAGAAGGACAAATGACCTGTGGGAATCCTTCAACTTTGTATACTACCAAGGAGTTGCTCATTTCTTATCTCCTGGTGGCTCTAATAGATCAGATCTTCCCATTAGGAAGGACCATTCTTTGGGAAATAGCTTCATTATCTAAGCTGTCTTTTATTACAATAACAAGAAAAAAACAGTTCATTCTATGCAAGTCATAATTGTACGCAAACTAGTGACACTGTAGAAACTGAAGAGACAGGCAGGCACTAGGAGAAAATACAGCGAGGGTTGGGTCTGAGCCCTGAGAAAGGGACAACAGCGGTGAGCTAAGCAAGGGATGGGTGGCTAGAAGTGAAAGACTGGGTTTCTCTCTCTAGAAGCTCCTAACGGAACAAAGACCCAAAACACGAGTGAGGAGTTGGGTCCTCTATAGATTGCCAGTTGCTCCAATCCTGAGGACTATACATGGCTTTGAGCAGGGAGAGCCTTCCTGCACTTGAATCTGAACTCCTGGCTACACCGTGAAAGGCAACACCACGGAATAAGAACCAGAGAGCTCCTCTTCCTGGCTTGTCTGTCACAATACTGTTGATGCACAGTAAACAGATGCTGATGTGGCCAGCCCTGCCATTATCTCCTCTTGGATAAGTATTTTGGTTTTTAATCTCGCTTTTGAAAGATGAAAATGAGGACTTGGCAAAGAGGCAACATATTTTAGATCTAAAAATTTTTTAATTCTTAGTTCAAGTGCAGTGAAAATATGCCATAATGAACATTATGGAAAAAAATCATGGTGGTATTCTACAGTGTGGCTGAAAGTACGCCTGTGGGTGGATCGATGCTATGAACCTTTCATTCCCAGCTATACATTAGGCAGCAGCTATAGGCCTGGCCTACAGAGTGCAGCAGACGAGGTGCTTGTTCTCACAGAGGTTGCATTCTGGTGTACTCTGAAGCTATGGTTTTTTATAGGTGAAGTCTGGCAATGGGGTGCTTGTTAGGAGCTCTGAGCCTCAGCCTAGTCAAGGTCCTGCTTCCTTGGGGTCTTGCCACCTGCTCCATAGTGCCCTTGGCCCCGGTGGAGTATGTGAGTGCCAACCTGTGGGAACAACTATGGAGGTCTGTACTTAGCCCTTGTTAATGGCCCAAAGGAAGATGCCATTAAGTGGCATCTGAAGCCATTGTGGAAGGAGAGAAAACACAGAAAGAATTTGAAAGCTTTTCTTCCTGCTTCTTGAGCCTACATTTCCGTTGTGTGCTGGGCCCTGCAAACTACACAACTGGTTCTGCCCCTCTGAGGAAAGCACAACGAGCAGGCCCTAGTGGAGGGAGGTGTGAGTGTTGAACACTCAGCTGAGGCAAGTGAGTGCTCGGCCTTCAGGCCAGGATAAACTGGACACAGAGGAAAGCAGACAAGTGGCTGCATGAGGGTGGAAGGTGCTGAGGCACCAGGAGCCCACACCAGGCCAGACAAGGGTTGCAGTCAGGAGGCATCTTCCTGTCTCCATGGAAACATGGGAGGGTTTCTGGCAGGAAAAATTGTACCATCTGATTCATATTCATAAAGGCTGTTTTGGGGCATGGTAAGATGTATTTTTAATCAGCATAATAACTCGCTCATACTCTATCTAGCCAAGAGGCTGGATGGCCCCTTAACCTAGTGACAGGCTTGACACTGGGGCAGAAGAAGGGAAGTGTGGGCAGGAGGAGAATCTGACCCACCCACTGAGGACCAGAAGCCGAGTGTGCGCAGCACAGGAGGGAGACTGCTGAGGCCTCTTTTTCCTCACTGTATTGAGAAGCAGTGTTAAGAATGAGGGGTAGATGGGCAGCCAGCTAGCCCAGTGGACTAAAACGCCTGCTTCAGCAGACTGCAGCCACCGGGGTTCAATTCCCCAGGACATCAATTGAGACTGGGCATGGTGGTGTGCTCCTGTAATCCCAGCTCCTAGGAGGCTGAAAACAAGAGGATCACTATGAGTCCAATCTACATAGTGAGACCCTGTAGACCCTGTACCAAATACATTTAAGAAAGAAAGAAAAAAATGAGGGGTGGCTGTCTGAGGAGGGAAGAGATTTGGAACATTTTTCCAAAACAAGAAAGAGCTGTCTTGGAACAAGAGCCAGAAAGGATTCTGACAGCCTGGATGGCCAGCCCTGGTGGGAACTCTTCTCCTCTCTGAAGGTAAGCGCTTCACCTCGGTGTGGACCCCATAGTCTGTCTTTTCTTGAAGTCTCTCCCATGCTACTCCCACTCTCCTTTAATGAGAATGGATCCTCTGAGGATGAAGCCACAGCCTCACACAGGTTAAGCAAGTGGCCCAGCAAAGAGTTACATCCTGGCTTTAAAGCCCTAGACACCCTTCAGTACCATCATTCCAGCCATTTTCATTTCTCTTCTCCTGTATCTTTAAGTGCCTGGCACTTGCTTCAGTTCATTGTCCTTGTTTTCACCACTCCTTCCCACCCCAAGCTCCTGGGACATGATTCTTATCCCATTATATTAGTGAACTTTCCCTTAAAGATCACCCATGATCCCTGCCCTGTCTCTGCTGTGCTGGACTCTGTATGTGTGTGTGTTCAAGTTTAACCTGTATAAATTCCTTCCTTTGACCTCATCTCTGGTTTGAAACTCCGGTTCTAAATTTGCAGCACTATCTCTTCTAGCCTCTGGTCATTTGTTCTGAGACTCCGCTGTGGCTCATGGCTTGGCCGGGTGCTTATAGGCTTCTACTTCCATTGTCATCAACTAGGGCCCAATGAACGTGGTCTCCCCACGTAACGATCAACGCTTTGCTTCATAATTCCCAAGCATGCTATTAGCCCACATTTCTTTCCCCAAACTCTGTTGTCATATTTCCAGCCTACAATCATCATGTCCAAAAGGCAGCTTAAAAATTTTCCCATGAAAATCACTTTTCAGAAGTTTTTTTTTTTTTTTTTTTTTTCAGAACCAGGGATTGAACTCAGGGCCTTGCACTTGCCAGGTAAGTACTTATTCTACTGAGCCATCTCCCTGGCTGCTTTCAGAAGGTTTTAAAATTTCTGCTGGTTTCCATTCTTGAATCTATTGGCCACCCAATTGTGAAGGTAATTGTTACTGTCCTTTGCTCCCACCCTCCCCATGTCCATTTCATCACCTCTGTACTCCAACCACACTTCAGACATAGACCAGTTTCTTTATTCCTATTAATTCATTCACTCAACATACAGATTTTGAAGCAACCTCAAAGGTTTAGCCTCACTTTCCTCTTTTGACTGGAATTTTCTTCCTAATGTCCCTGGCCAGGGTCATGCAATCACTCATGTATGAGCAAATATTTAGTGAGTACCTGTTCTGTATGGCAAGGACATAGGCCGGACAGAGAAGGTAAAGCCCTTCTTCTCATGCAGTGTATATTTTACTCAGGCAGATCAATAATACGTAAAGAATGAAATCATTTTCCATAGTGATGGAGAGAGGATTAAACTCTCTATTCAATGAGTGATTAGAGAGGTCCTCTTCACGAAAATGGCATTCTAGTCTGGTTCCAGATGAACAGAAAGAGAAAATCACACTAAGTCAACCCAGGTTGGGACATCCAGTGTGAAGGTCCTTTTGTAGGAATGGTCCTGAGTTTGGGTGGGAGCCCAAAAAGGTGAATGTGAACTGAGTGCAGTGGGCTAAGAGGAGAACGGCAAAGGCGAGTCTGGAGAGGCAGCTGTAGCCAGACCAGACAGGGCTTTCTAGGGTGCACTAAGAGTTTGAAGTTTTAATCTAAGTTAAAGGAGAATGCATGGGGGGTAGAGAAAGACTTTCAAGCAAGTCAGTGACATGATTTGTTTTGCATTTCGTAAGATCATTCTAGCTACTTCATGTACGGAGCATGGAGTAGGCAGCTCCAGAGGAGACACCGGGAGAGACTCTGGGAGTCCAGCTGAGAGATAAGGAGGCCTGCAGTGGGTGAGGATGGTGCAGATGGAGATCAGGGACAAACATGTGCTAAAATATTTCACAGGTGGAGGCCAGGGATACAGCTGAGCAGCACAGTGCCTGCCTGGCAAGCACAAGATCATGATTTTGGTTCCTTGTACCAAATACATGTATATATATTTTACAGGTAACAGAGTTGGGTTCATGGATAAGGGAAAAGGAGGAACCAAGATGGCTTCTAGGTTTTGGCTCAGGCAGTAGATGACTAAGATGTCATTTCGTGAGACAGGGAAGTCTGTAGGGAGATAGGCTATTAGGAGAGAGACTCTAGTCCCTCCATGTACTCTCCTGGCAGTGGGGCATGACTGCCAGCACAGGCTGTCCTGCTAAAGATATTGGGAAAGCCTTGCCTTGACCCCAAAATTGTTTTTCTGCGTACTTGCCACACAAATACTTTCTCTTCAGCAAAATGAATTTGTATTTCCTTTTCCTACAAGACAATAATTTTCTTTACCTATGTTCAGGAAAACTACTTCAACCTAAGTTTTCTCTTTTCTGATTAATTTACTCCAATTTTTTTCTTTTTCTAGATCATGGCAGGCCCAAATTGGTTTTCCTTCTATCCTATACCAATGCGTCACTACAAACAGCTAGACCCATCTTTCTAAAGTACCAGTCATTAATCACCAAAGGCTGGGTGCTGCACTATGCTGGGGACATGAGTCCAACAGGATACTAAAATTAGACTCTTCTGTCTCAGTTTTGCTAAGGCAAGAAGACAATAGACATTATATTTTAAAAACAGGACCATGCAAAAATTTCCAAGTCAGCAGCTAAGTAAATTCTTGAATTTTCAAGAAGATTCTACTTTTTAAGAGTTGGGATTGGACTTTAAGAAATTTTTATGAGGTCAATGTGTGATATGCGGGCTGGGGAGATGGCTCAGTAGAATAAGTGCTTGCCTGGCAAACCTAAGAGCCTTAGTTCAATCCCCGTTCCACAAAAAAAAAAAAAGAAAGAAAGAGAAATGGTAGTCAATCCTGTAAGCTTCAGTTAGCTACATATACTATTACGCCGGGGAGATGGCTCAGTGGAATAAGCTCTTCCCTGGCAAGCACAATGCTTGAGTTCAATCTCCAGTTCTGCCAAAAAAGGAAAAAAAGAAAAAAAATGTGTGATATGGCTGTGAAAACTATTCTCCCCAAAGGTGGATGCAACCCAGGAGTGAGTCTACTTTAAATAGCCCCCAAATTGTGAAGCCCCTGCTTATTATAATAACAGCAGTCACACAAGCACTTTCTGCTTCCTTTAGCTCACTCTGGCCTCTTTCAGTAATAGAGAGGCCAGAAGTAGTCCCAATTACCAGAAAGACAAGAAAGAAAAGATCAGGGGCTGGGAAGACAGCTCAGTAGAATAGCGCTTGTCTGGCAAGTGCAAGGGCCTGAGTTCAATCCCCAGTTTAAAAAAAAAAGAGAGAGAGAATAATATAGAAGCTAGCAGCAGCTTTTTGCTGTCTAGAGGTGGAGGGGTCTGCTAGAAAATAGATAAGCTTAACTTTGAAATTTTTATTATGACATCCATCTTGTCCATTATTAATTAATTATTAAATTATAACCATAAGCAGAAGAGCCTGCTTTGTTATGAAGCGACAATAGAAATCCAAAGTCTCTCTGTGATTACATTTCAAGGGTCCTTCTCACTCAACATTCTGGCAATGCACAGATGAAAGAAACATTCGCCTTGCCAGGCTCTTTCTTTAGGAGCTCCCTTCTCTGCCTCTCTCTTGCCTCATAGCTTGAATCTAAATTCCTAAGCCTGGAGTTCGACGTCCCCTGTTACCGGAGCTCATCAATATTTTTCAACCAAAGCTCCCACAATTTCTAACAGAACATTTCATTTCTAGCGGGTGGTCCTCTAGGCTTTGTAATAACAGCTAATATTCACCGACCATTTATTGTGCTGCACATTATGCAGTCAACCCTCCATATCCATGAGATCCCCATCTGTGAATTCAGCCAACTGTGAATTGAAAATATTTTTTTTAAATTGCATCTGTACTGAATATGTACAGGCTTTGCCCTGTGTCATTATTCCCAAAACAATACAGTAAAACAACTGTGTAACATTTGCATTGTATTAGATATGATAAGTAAACTAAAGATGATTTAGGGCTAGAGAGATAGCTCCGCAGTCTAAGCCCCTGCCTGGCAAATGCAAGCCCCTGAGTTCGATCCTCAGAACCAGGGCGCATTGTGCCGGTCACCAAAACCAGGCTGCTGGCCCACACCTGTAAGCCCAATGCTGGGGATGCTGAGACAGGAGGATCACTATGAGCTCAAGCTGCATAGTAAGACCCTGCACCAAATAAACAAACAAACAAATAAATTTTCAAAATGTGAAAAAAAGATGATGTAAAGTTTATGACAGGATGCATATAGGCTATATGCAAATACTATGCCACTGCACAGAAGGGACCTGAGGTCAGCAAATCCTGGCATCCTTGATGGCCTTGGTGGAGATCCTGGGGCCAGTCCCCTACAGACTGCTAGCGATGACTTCACTGGATGCACTTCCCAACAATCCTTTGATGTAGATGTTATTATTCCCAAATTATTATTATTAGTATTATTAGTATTATTGGGGTTGGGGAGATAACTCAGTACAATAAGCACTTGCCTGGAAAGCACAAGGTCCTGAGTTCAATCCCCAGCACTGCCAAAAAAAAAAAACCCAAAAAACATGAATTATTATTATTATTATTATTCCCATCTTACAGATGAAAAATCAGAGATCAGCTCATAAAGGAGACTATGAATGGCCCAAGAAATTGACTTCAAACCCACGATCCTAAGGGTGAGGTAAACCATTTTTCCTTCCCAAATTCATCTTTTGTTGCTCTCAACCTACTTTTGGTGCAGCCCCTGCGTCCCTCTTTCTGGTTTGTGTGGTCCCAGATGGCTTTCAAGCCCCAATTCAAACCCCAAAATCTATGAGGAGCTAACTTTACAGTTGTCTCTAGTCTTTCAACTCCTAAAATATTTAGGGACTTCCTCTGTCTGTCTGTCTGTCTGTTGTTTGGGGTGTGTTATTTGGGGAAGCCCCTCTACTTCCTGCCTGATAGGAGCCTGTGTTCCATCCCTTCTTGTATCCAGCATGGCAATAGCCTTCAAACTTTAGTGCACAGAATATAAACAGCTCACTGAAAATAACAAAGTCAATGATGCTTAAACAGGTGAAAAGGTGCTGGGCCTCATTATAAGGATATGTGAAGTCTCATATAGAGTTACTATTTGTCACCTGTCAGATAGGCAAAAACCCAAAAGTGTGACAACACATTCTGATCACAAAGCTGCAGGGAAAAGCACCTCTCCATTACCACTGAGGATAAAGCAAAATGATGCCTGTCTTTCAGAAGGGAATTTGGTGCTATCTATCAAAATTACATGTGCATTCTTTTCCATCCAGTAATCTCACTTTTGGGAATCTATCCTGAAGATACACTAGCAAAAATCCAAGCCCTGTATGTTCAGAGCTATTCTCTGTAGTACTGTGTATAAAAGGAAAAATCTGAAAACAAAAACACCAGCGTCAGTTGACAGAGGCCTGGTTAGATAACTACTCTGCATCCATAGAAAGAGTCCTGTGTGGCAAGACAGAAGGATCTCTACAACCTTCTCTGGGTGCGCTCCAGGACCTATCGATAAGTGAACAAAATTAAGGTAAGCAAAAATGCGTATTATCTGTGCAAGAGTGTGTGTTCATTTGTACCTTTGTGCAAGAATGGATAGAACATGGCTAGTTTTATATTTGCTGGTTTTGGTCCAGCACTGGGGTCAAACCCAGAGCTGTTACCCTCAGCCTCATTCCTAGCCTTTTTAACATTATTATTTTAAAATAGGGTCTCACTAAGTTGCTAAGCTGCCCAAGCTGGACTTGAGCTGCTTATCGTCCTGCCTCAGCCTCCAGGAGTGCTAGGATTACAAGCAGCTTATATTTGTTCATATATATTTTTAAAAGGAAGCAAGGAAAATATAAACTAAAAAATAAAACTTATTATCTCTGATAGGGAGAAATCAATGAGAATGAAGAGATCTGCCTGAAGGAAACTTGCTTTATAGCTTTGACTTTGAAATCAACTACTTCACAAAATTCAAAAATAAAATTAAAGGAAAACATTTAAAATCAGAAATAGCTATACCTGTGTCCTGGAATTGGGCAACAAAGTAAATGGAACAGAACCATGTTCCTCATGGTTGTTGTGGGAGGTCGCAGAGAAGCTAGGAGAAGCGAGTGATCCGTGTGTTGACAAATACACACGGAGGTGCAGGCACTAGTGTGGACTCCTGCTTAGCCTAAAACAGACACAGATGGTTTTACACTGGCATATTCATATATGTGTCTACATACACATGTTAGCATACAGGCATCTCTTCCTTTGGCCCACTGACCCAGAAGCAATGATACCTCGGGAGCCAGTAGCACACCAGCACCCACATCTGGGTTTTTAAGACCATTCTGCAACAAAATGAATCAAGTGCTGTAAAGAAAAGATTCATTTTGCCACTGAGGCAGGAAATATCCAAAATAATTCTAGAGCCTTTTGTCATGACAGAAAGTAACAAAGTGTGTGTGTGTGTGTGTGTGTGTGTGTGTGTGAGAGAGAGAGAGAGAGACAGAGAGAGACAGAGAGAGAGAGAGAGACAGAGAGAGAGAGAGAGAGAGAGA
>PVKA01013750.1:0-54221 GCA_004027165.1 Ctenomys sociabilis | reverse complement strand
TCAAGAATTAATGCAATATCATGCACACACCATTACTGAAAAATTCTACGCTGTTTTTTGCCAAGTGTTCCTATATAACAGTTTTATCACAAGTCTGACAGCCTCCATAAAAATTCCAGGCATTCTATATCAACAGCCCTCTTTGTACTAAGTTATTAAACATTAAATTTTTATTCGTCATTTGTATTCTGTTATGCAAAATAAGCTCCTTGATAAGATGTGTCTTCTTAATTGGGCCCTTGATGCTTCTTGGATCGGAGTTGTCAGATTAGCTGGAAGAAGAGGCACTGCGTTGAGCCAGCTAGCTACCAGGAGACCAATAGCTTTGTAACAACGATATTAAGTTAGAGAGGCCAAATGGAGGGCAGCGCCAGGCTCAGGTGAGGGTTTGCATCTGTGCATGTCTTATGCTCGGGCACTTTTCTCCTGGCATCAGCAGGGCTGATGGAAATAGATTTGTTTGTTGTTTACAGCATGCAGCTGTGGGCAATGCTGCATGGGAGTTGTATAAGATTGAAGCAAATTTGTACTGAGACTAAAATATTGAGCTTTGCTCCCGTCAGCAGTCTCTGGAATCTTATTGTCGAAAACTTTATCTAGTTGTAACCTTCCCCAGGGTGATTTTCATTTGCAGCTGCCCTGTTCTGTCTCTCATCTCCTGTCCCCCACTGCCACCATGGCGTTAGTGCTTAGTGGGAGCCAGCCAGCCCCGGCCGGGGCTCAGGCTCCTCCCTGGCAGGGCCACACAGAAGGACCTGGCGACAGGGCAGCCATTTTCTCTCCCTGAGCCCTGGCCGCGTGCTGCCACACGCCGCCAGGCCCGCTGGCCCCCCTCCTCCGTGCGGGTTAGCTGGGCTCTGAGCAGGAGGACCGCTCACTCTCTGCTCTGGCATGGGCTCCCTAAGAGCCCAAGATACTTGGACAGAGGAGAGAGCAGATGACAATCAATTATTTGTTCTGTCTGAGCGCAATCACGCACCTTCCCAGATACTCCTCTACTTTTACTGTGTGAGGTCTATTTTGGCTCCCACAAGTTTTTCTTTGTGCTCAGATGCTTTTGGAAAGAAGAGGAAAAAGAGACCAAAACAAAACCAGAAAACTTAATAGGGATCCTTAGGGTGATATCCTTTGGGTTGAGTGGGGAGACATGGCTCTATTGTTAAGTACAGCTGGTCTGGTGGACAAAAGGAGCAGGTTTTTCCTGGTGGGTTCCTTTGTGCCTTTAAAAAGTAGAATGTGTATGTGCATGTGTATGTGTGTGCGTGTGTGTGTGTGCGTGTGCGTGTGTATGCCTATGTGTGTATCTGGGCATATCTATCTATCTATCTATCTATCTATCTATCTATCTATATATATATATATATGTGTGTGTGTGTGTGTGTGTGTGTGTGTGTATGCCTATGTGTGTATCTGGGCATATATATATATATATATATATATATATATATATATATATATATATGTGTGTGTGTGTGTGTGTGTGTGTGTGTGTGTGTATGAGAGGGCTTCTTGTCCGTGTGCCTGTGTGTATTTATCTGTACAGCTTTGTGTCTCTCTGTGTACCTTATGTGTCTAGGTGTGTCTCTGTAGGTGTATGGGCCTGTGTATATCTGTGAATCTCTGTCTCTCTCTGTAGATTTATGCATGTGTCTGTGTGCATGTGTGTATATATGTACCTGTGTGCATGTGTGAGTGTGTATGTATGTACATATGCGTGTAGCCGGGTTCTGGGATGTGTTTTCTCAGTTACTGAACCACTGTGCTCTGCTTGCCTTCTGCTATGTGCTAAGTCTGTCTCCTCAGCTAACCTGAGCTAAGAAGAGGGTAGGGCCTGAGCCACTGCTGCCTCCCAGCCCAGCAGGAAGGCTGCATGGAAAGAAAGCTTTCAAAGGAAAGTAGGGAGAGAGCTTGCTGACAATTCAGCTGGGGGCCTGGGGCTCCCTGGGGTGTCTCTACTCTTCCTAGGTTCTAGGTCCCACTTTCTGAGTCACCCCACGATGACATGCTAGTGGGCCTTGGTGTTAGCTTGGTGGGATCAGTGAGATTCTGAACCTTTTGACAAAGATCTCCTGAGGGATACGGTTCCACTGTACCCAGAGCTGGTCTGGGTCATTTCCATTGCCATTACTTTGGTGTTCCTTGCAGACCATCCACAGGCCAGTAGCAGGCTTGCCCTGAGGGAGTGCTGGCTTGTGGTTGCGCTTGACACTGGAGGATCACAGCCTTAGGGAGCGACCAGGTAAGTGGAGAGGTACCGAGTTTCCAAAGACGTGTGCACCGTAGCCTTAACCTGTTTGCCTCACTTCATCCCAATCTCCTTTTGCCAACCTTGGTATCATTGGGTTGGCAACATGGGCTATTATAGAAAAGCAATTATCAAAATATACAGTGTGTATTTAAATAAAGAAATCCAATTGCAATCAAAAGTATAGTGTGGGTAAGCTCCTTGTTTCTACTCCATTTGTCCCACTGTCCCTGCTGCTTTCTGAAGAAGCTCTGGAATTTTCCTTCCTGAGCATCTATGAGATGTGATGAAAGCTAGAGGGAGTGCTGGCCCAGAGGGCCTTCCTCCTCCCTCCTGTCTGCTGGAGCTCTTACATGCAGCTTGTAGCTCTTCCCCACATTTAAAGTGACCATTAAAGGTAAACATTTTAAATGAATTCAGGACATAGGGGCATCTCTGGCAATATAACTAAAGACACTCACAAGAGAGGACTTCCAGACCCACTTCAGAAAGTGGTGAAGAATACTGGGGTAAATGGACCTGAAGTGAGGGGTAGTATTTTGAGGGAGGCTTGTGGTAATAATCACTCATAGCACGTTAGTGTTCAGGTTCTTAATTTGTTTATGTTAGAGTTATTTGAGGGTCTCAAGGGGTGGAAGATGCAGCAAACTTGCTTAAATTAAAAAATAAATAAAAATACATCCTTCACCTCCCAGGATAAATCTAGAAGGGAAATTGCCCTCAGAGATGGTTGACGTCAGGTGTGGAGCAATGGCATTAGATCTCTGTCTCTCCATCTCTGTGTTGGATTCCTCTCCAAGACATAAGCAGCGGTGTGCTTTCTCTCCCAATAGGGCCAAGGTGACCATGAGTGGGGTTCAGTTTCTATTGCACGAGTTAGAAATCTCAGGAAGTAGCATACGCAGGGAAGCACCAGCTAAGCTTTCAGGGTTGATTCTCATTGGCCCGATTTGTATTACATTCTAGGCTGATTGGATCACTGTGATTGAGACATTAAAAAAAAACTCCTCAAAGTGGCCTGAACTGACTGGTATGCCTGCCCTTAGAACACAACTGTAAGGGCAGGCCCAGCAAGGTGGAGTGTGGATGACGAACCAGTTCATCAGATATTTAAAAAGAAACCTCCCCCCAAAAAGTGTAGAAAGAATTATCACTGCAATGCCAACTTCTTAGGCTCTGACAGCATTCTCTAGACCTTCTAGCTGTCATTTGAGGCCTCCTCAGGAGGGCCTGCCTGCCCTCTCTAGGCAGGCTTCTCCTTGGGAAGAGACAAATGGGATCCAGGAATCTGAACCTTCTCCTGACACCTGAATGTACCCTGTACCACATGCCCAAAAGACCCTTCTTCACACAGGGTTGCCTGTCTCTACAGCCTATCCATGGATACCCTTCTGTCAGTTAGCTTCTACCCAGCCTTAGACTCCCAACTGAGAACTCTCTAAATATCTTTGTCCTACTTACACCACCCCATACATCACACACTCTGCATTTTTGTGTTCGTCATGGTAACATTAGCCAGCTCGTCCCTCTATGCACTGCAGATTCCTGCAGGTATGGTTCACCTTTCCACTGAGCACCCACCACAAGGAGTGGTGCCCAGTAGAGTAAACTGGTGGGTCCCTAACCAGCTCGTGTTCGGAACTCAGAACCTGCAGCCGACATGGAGAGCAAATGGAGAAAGACAAAATGGAGAAGATGAAGACCCAATTTTAAGACTAAATACCCTATTGCCTTTAGTGTCTCTGGGAACATCATGAAGATCCAGGTGGCTGCAAAACCTACAAAATGAAGGCCTCAAATTGCCACTGAGGACAAAGAGGTTTGATGGCTTGAATTAGCTCCCAAACAGGGCCAGAGTCACTGGGGACATGCTGAGGCCTTCGTTCTCCAGGCCTCCCCATGCACAGGCTATGAGAATGATGAAAGGTGGACGTTATCTACATTCTAAATACATATAGGTTAATGAAAAGATCACTATTTTCTGGTAATCCATAATTCTCCCAAGATAAAGGACTTCTTCCTGTACGTTGGAAAGCCAATAGCCGCTTGGTCTGGAGCAGCCTTGGTTTCTGCTCCTGGCTGTGTTTTGACATTTCAAATTTGTAGAGGTCATGTGTGCAGCGGGAATGGCTTGCTAGAACACTGATGATAATATTCCTGGCAGGCTCAGGCGCTGGAAATTCCGGTTTCAAGATATCTCATTATCTGCAGGTGCCATAATGGGAAGCCGAATGCAGAGCTGTCAATCACAGAAGAACATTTGGAAGTGCAGCAGCCACATAAAAGCTTTCCCTGACTTACCCCCTCTGCTCCATGCAGGAGAGAAGGAAGCTCGGAGAAATCTTCTTGCAAACAGTTCAGGGGCATCAAACGAAACAGGGTGGACTCAGTCATCTGGCGTGGATGGCGCCCACTAACAGCCCGTAGGCACCACCTACTTTGAGAAATGAGGAGCAGGAAGCCGGCTGTCTGCAGAGGTGGTGCAGGTTCCCCCCAACTCCTGACCCTTTGGTTTTTCATGCCCAAGGCTGTGCTAGGGAGGAATGGCCCGCCAACCCACTCCCAAAGCCTAGAATGTGTTCCAGGTTCCCCGAACGCTAACTCATACAGCTCCTGCCTCAGCCCGGCAGGCAGGAGAGATAGAGGCATGAGGGCTGGGGTGGTCCAGCATGGGTGATGAAAAATGCAAGACACTTTGATCATATGCAGATGACACTGGAAAGGGCAGGAGGCTGGGGATTTTATGCTGGACCCGTGAAACTTTGTTGTCCTTTGGCCTCACCCTAGGGGACAGGCCTTGACAAAGTCTCAAAAATTCTCAAAATACAACTAAAAGTGAAGGCTCTGATTTCTTTTAAAATAAGGGATGCTGTTATTGGAAGGGAATGAGGGATGGGGGCAGATGATGGGAGCTTGGATGCAACTGAAATACATTATATACTTTGAACCCCCTAAAATGTGAAAGTGGGGGAGGGTGGGCACAGAGCATTGCTGGGGGCATTAGTCAAAGTATATTATGTGTGTCATACAAAAAAAAAAGTCATATGTTTAAAGAAAAGTTAAGGAAAAGATGGAACAATATTTAGAAAAATCTTGTTCACAACACGAGCATTCAAACATAAAGCTGGTAAACAGGAGTACGACGGCATCGGTTAAGGCTCTTCTGCTTTCCATGCTGCTGACCTGTCATCTCAGTCACGCTGAATCAAGGCATGCTGGAGCCTCATCTTGTGAGATCCACGGGCCCAAATGAATGAAGGAATGAAGGAATGGGTGAACGAAATGTTTTATTTTTGCTCTTGGGAAAGAAATGCACATAGGGGCAGGGATATAGCTCAGTGGCATAGGCACCTGCTTGGCAAGAATAAGCTCCTGAGTTCGATACCTGATACAAAAGAAAAAGAAGTGCACACAAACTAAAGATAGAGTCTGGCCATGCAGACAGCTCCTGGGACAGGCAGGGCCAGGTGAGGGCCCCGTCAACATGGGACTGGGGCTTCCTTTGCAATTGTCAGCTACCCCCCTAGCTCCAGCCAGCTTTTCACCAGGAAGCAATGGTTGGCCAAATCTGTTGGCTTTTTTTAAAGGAAGTCGAAAAATCAAACTTTTATTTTAAAACTGTTTTGAGGTGTTTTGTAAATGTTGGCAACTAATGTAGATTTTATGAATAATAAAATGAAAAGATCACAGATAAGATGGCCAATGCATGACTGCTACAGTAAGGACCGAAAAGCCATCCCAAACAACACTGGGTTATCTCCGTAAGTGGTCCTAAATACACTCCAAATCCTCTTTTAATTTTTCCTATCAGAGGAAGCAACTTCAGTCCTATGAACACTTCTTCTCTTATCTGGGTTAAATGACTTTTATGCTTTCTGGCATCTTTTTCCTCCGTCTTTTTCTTCCTCCTTCCACCCATCCGTTCCTCAGAGATTTTGAGTCTCAGGTGTGTATCTGCATTATGTGCTGCTAGAACACAGGTGAATGTGGCCTTTCGTTAGGACTTCAGAGTCCTGCTGGCAAGAGGGAGGGCTCTCGCTGGGTTAAGTGTGTGCGCCAAGGGCCCTGCTGCAGGGCCAGTGGGAAGAGGCCACTTGCTGCCAGGTGCTGAGAGGAGCTCAGGGGTGCGAGGCTGTCTGAGGACTACACTTCCGCACCGTGGCAGAGTCCCTCATTTACCCCTCGGAACAGCTGGGCCAGATGTTTCCACCACGGAGAACGCACAAATGGTACCACCAGAGACACTTCTGTGGGTCACAGAGGCTGTGCCTAGGGAAAGGCTACTGGGCTTTGTGGATAGGATGCCTGCTCTGCAGAAGGTGGGGCTCCAGGGGAGGACAGAGGTGGAGGGGACCAGGAAGAGAGGGTGGGAGTGCTTTCCCCACTCTTTCACTGGGATTCTGGGGAGAAGGAATGCCTGGCCCTGTGGTGACACAGGGCAGATGATGGGCTGGAAGCACAAAAGCAGCACTTTGGGGATCTGCTGACCTGGGATCAAATCGCCAACCCACCACTTAACTCGCACTGTGATCATCAGCAAATTATTTTCTTGAACTTCCGTTTCCCCCTCTATTCCCTGTGGCAAAGAACCTTTAGCGTAATTGACAGAGAGAACATGTGTGGAGGACTTAGCCCAGTGTTAGAATATGAAACAGTGTTCCGGAAAGGGAGGAACAGAAAGCCTCACCTTTAGGTTAAGTCCAAATGGAAGAGCTGGCTCCTACTGACCATTCTGTTTACAGCCTCCCAAGAGCTGAGATTACAGGTGTGCACCGCCACACCCAGTCTCAATTACTGCTGAGCATGGCCCCTGGGGCTGGGACCAGCACAGCAGGCCTGGGGATCAAACTCCCAGCCCCTGCATCTGCCTAAGCAGGCACTGTAATCCCCTGAGCTATTTGGCCTGCTCCCTGGCTATCTAAACAGGAAATGTACTGCACCCGAAGTAGTGAGTTCTCTGTGATTAGAAGCAATCAAGAAGCAAGGAAGTATGTGACTTGAAGAATACTGCATAACTTTCCACACTTTACAGTGCTGATTGCCAAGATGCTTAGACAAAAGCCAAATCCCTTGCAAATGTAGTGTGTGTGTGTGTGTGTGTGTGTGTGTGTGTGTGTGTGTGTGTGTTTGTTTAATGAAACAGCAACTGATTGGATTTCTGGTTAGTATGTACTTTTAAATATAAAGACCACAGAGATAGCTCAGTGCTATAAGTGCCTGCTGAGTGCAAGGTCTTGAGTTCAATCTATCTATCTATCTATCTATCTATCTATCTATCTATCTATCTATCTATCTAATGTGTGTATATAAAGTTTAATTTGGAACACCATTGATAGGTAGTTTGACTGCTTTCATTTACCTCCACTCACCACCTCCCACTTCTAAAAATAAGCAGAAACTGTACCACGTCCTTGTGAGATAAACAGAGAGCCAAGACCAAGCTAGTTTTGAAAGCCCGGTGAACTCCAGAGAGATGGGCTATCCTCAAGCAAATGTAGCAGCCCCAGGAAAAGGAGCGTAGGTTTGCCCAGGTCTTCCCTACTTTCTTGTGAACAACTTTTGCCTGCTACTCCTGAAGGCCACTTTGTGGTGCCGTATTGGACAGTGTTGTGCTGATGAGTCATGAAGAAAGCAGCTGATATTATTAAAAAGAGAGAGAGGATGTCAGATACAAGCCGTGGGCCCTTTGATGTCCCACCTGTTCCTTCCTTTCCCTTTTGATGTCTAATGCTCTCCCATCTAGGCCTACTTTCCTCCTTTGAGAAATGCGCTGACATGTGTGACAAGGGTGTTTGCAAGTGAACAAAAACAAAAATCCTAGACCTGAATCTGATGGAATGGTACAATTCCTGGCTGGCAGGGAAAATAGTTACAGGGATCCACCAGGATAAGAAAACAGAGCAGGCTTCTTTCTAAGGGTTTTGAAATGTTCCCATGGAGGCAGATGCCTGATGTGTTAGCATGTGAGGATGTGAATTCTCAGAAGATCAATATAAAAAGATACCATTTAATGATTTTCACTCCATTGGTTGGGTTTCACACAAATTTCAAGGCATTTTCCTTTCCCTTAAAGTGCATGTAATTTGTTTTTGGATTTATTAACTTTCTCCCAAGAAGAGAACTACCCAGGAGATAATTTTGATGTTGACCCAAGTTGAAAGGCAGATTTCACACCCTTGGGCCCCATCCAATCTTTCCTAACCCAGAAAAGATTATTTTCCCTGTGCCCCCCCCCAATTTTTATCCCACATTTTATTTCAAATAGGATTTTTTAATGCCTCTTTAGATCTGGAAAGGTTTCCATAGCTAGTGAAAATGATTTTACATTTACCTAATCATCACTATTTCTTTTTCTTTATTTTCAGAAAATATAATAAAAGAGTAGATTCTGCATATACTTTCCTAGCTACAAATCTTTAAGCAAGTTACTAACTTCTGAATCACAAAAATGAAGACAATAATGACCAGTCCATGACAATCAAGTGGTCCCAAGTGTGTGGGAGGACCCATTGTCCCCTAGAAATGCAAATGATGAGGGTTTTTCCTTTCATTCCTCCCTTAATGCTTTTCCTCTTCCTTTCCTCTTTCCCTGCCTTACCTATAACTTGTCTCTCTCCCTTCTTCTTTCTCCCCTTTCTTCCTTTCATTAAAGAATTAAAGAGACACTCCAATCTCAGTCCACCAAACAAGACCGAATGATCACTTTACAACACCATGACTCAGAAAGAACCTGAAACAATGCCATCATCTCTTTCTCTATGTGAGCTGTATGACAGTTAGAGACTGGCATGGCCAGTTCCCAGCCTAGCTCAGCACCTCCCAGCCTGAGTGCTGGCAGCTCCCTCTTTGCGTGCTCTCATCCTAGAGCAGCCAGACCTCAGAAGAAAACCTCACATCCAGTCCCAAGGCTCTGGCTGGCAACCAGAAGATTCCCCACACTGGGGAACCCTCACCGTGGAGATTGACTAATGCACATTTTACTTTTAAATGTTTAAATTGATTGATTCTTTCTGACAATATTTTCTTAAAGGCTCTTTTGCCCTCCTAATGAATTTGAGCTTTTGTGAAAGGCATGTGATTGACAGGGCCACTGACTGACAGCTCCAACTTTCTGGGAAGATTGAAGATGTGTAGACGCCCTCCTGGGCCCAGGTGAACAGGGAAGAGAAGGGAAGCAAATATTTAGGCAGCCCGCTCAGGAGAGGACAGAGCCTTGGTAGCTTGTGGCTTGTATTCAACACACATTTCTTGATTCGCCAGGATTTCTAGGTGGAATGATGGCAAGATACAAAAGAAAATTTAATATAGACCTTGCCTTCCAGGAGTTGAATCCCACTAGTTAACCAGGCAAGGGCACACCTGGTCCCGAGGACGCTGAACCTTGGGCTGGATGGCACAGATACAGTGGAGCCTGAAAGAACAAGCTCACGGTGCGTGAGGAAGGACAGAGCAATCTGCTTTACTTTCCTTCACACCTTGCTCCAGATGGGCCCCCCAAGGTCACTGAGTACACTTTATTAAGGAACTAGTTTTCTACCTCAGCCAGAGGGTCAGGTCCATAGAGAGGCTGTAGTATTGAGGCTGGAACATTACCTAAGTTAAAACATCAGGGAAATCCACAAAGAGCAAAGCAAAATATTCAGGGTTAATTCTACAACCTACATAACCAGTAGGCAATTCCGAGGAAGAAGGTGGCAGAGCATGTCTTTCGGTGGCATGGAGGAGGGTGGACTACAGAGGGGCAAAAATACCCAGGAGGGTGATAAGATGAGAAGAGCCTCAACTAAGTCCAGTTCTGAAGGCTCCCTGAAGGTCAGGAGCAGTGATGTGACTGGTAGTGCACTAGTGTTAGGGATGGGTAAGGAAAGGGAGAGCTAGAGTTGAGGGAGCGTAGCTATGGACAGCGATCAGGAAAGACACTCTTGTTTCTTTCTCCCATGAACCAATTCAGGAAGCAGTGGATTTGACTGTAACTGTGTTGACTATAAGGCCTTGAGAAGTATCCAGAGCCACATTCAATAGAACTTTGGGTTTAGGATTCGAGAGTTCAGGGCTGAAGATGCCTCAGATGCCATGGAAGAATGAGATGAGTTTGGACACATTTTCCTTAGTCAGTTATTCAAAATAGAACTGTACTAATTGGTGTAGCCCCATGCTGGTATCTGACAGTCTGTTTAGACCATAGATTGCAACCTTGCCAGGCCCGCTTCCATCCCGTCCTCCTATCAGTCATCTGACCAAGTTGAATCATCATTCATTTTTGCTCGCTCAGAGTGAGTCTTTATTTGAGAAGAAGATATTTGCAGCACAAAAATATTTTACCTGAGTGCTCAGGCCTTAGGAAACCCTGGGGCTCAGTTTGCCATAATCTCTGAGAACATGTGGACAAAGGACTGTTTCTGACTGCAGTGCTTTTGGCAATACTTATCTGCAAATGAGCGGGAGCCTGCCCCTTAAGCAGAGGCTTAGAAATTTACCCGTGTGAGGAGGTTGCCACTTTCCCCACATTTTGGGGGTGAATTGCTTTGTTTGATCAGACATAGACAGATCAGTGCACAGCCAGTTTTTAATTTATAATGTCTAAAACCCCATTTCATTCCCTTCAATTAAAGCTGTGTTCTCCTCACCACATTAGGTAGGCTTGGTTGACTGATTTGGTGTTAAAAACTAAAATATAAAAAAGGGAACTGGCAGGCATCTTTCTGTGAGGTCTCCAGCAAATACCAGTCTCCTTGGAGTGCACTGTGCTCCTTCCTGCCGCTCCCCATTGTCTCTTCCTTCCTGATCGCTGAAGGCTCCTGCCACCTTATCATGGTTTAGAATAGGATGGGGCGAACAGCATCCCCCGCTCCACACTTTGTACCTCCATGTACCTAGAAATACAGGCAGAAGAAAACTGAGGAAGGTGCCAGAGACCCCATTCCTATCTTTGGGAAATCTGACTTAAGAGGAAAATAGACACTAAGGTTCCTACCGAAGGACCCCCATGGGAAAGTGGCCTTTGGAGGGTCCCATTGAAAATGCAGCCAAGATCTGGGGTGGGTCATAGCTTGTCTCTCAGGCAATACTTCAGAGAGTGACACGACGGAGCCAGTAAATTACAGATTCTTCCAGGAATGGTGCCAGAGAACTTGACATTTCACATTCACTCACGCATTGGCAGCTGTCACCATGGGTAACAAAATGCAGGCACTACCTACGGCTCAATAGGTAGCCCGTCCCCCAGAATTTAGAAGCACCTATCTCAAGCCCTGACAGCCCAGTGTCCAGGGATGCAACTCCAGATGCAATTTTGATGGAACATTACTGCATGCGTGTAACAGGCATAGTGTTTCGTGAATGTGTAAGTTGGGCTTAGCATAGAATTTCGAAAGCAGACGGCCTTGGACTGCATAGGTTTTGGCATCAGACGTTCTTGTGCTCTTCTGTGTGATTTTTCTTATTACTGATACAGGGCATTGTCATTGAGACTAGCATAGAAAATTCAGGTGGAAGAGGCAAGGAAACTTTGAGAACATCTGTAAATCCACTGCCCAACTTTAATTATGAACTTCTTGATTTTGAAGTTTAAAGAGATATATAGTAATAGAATGGCCTCTAATTAACAAATGTATAATATAGCATCATATTATGTATAAATGTGGACCTTCATTCCTAAATACAATGACACAGTTAGTGATAAGAAATAGTTTATTTGGAACAAAATAATACTGTTAATTGAATAGAAAGGCAGTTTTATGGAGCAATGAAATTTTCACATTTCCATGCAATTTTAACTTGACATGTTCTTCTTAATCACAATTAAAATTATCAAAATTTGTTAGTTGAGTCCATAACTGCCAGGTAGCTCAGTTGTTTAAGTGCCTGCTCATGCAAATGCAGTCAGGGGCAGGATACTGAGGTTCGATCCCCAGCTCCACATGCCTTACCAGACCCACCCTTAGGCAGCCTGAGGGAGCCAAAAATAAAAAGTCCTTCTTAACTTTTAGACTGGGTATGGTGGCACTTGCTTATAATACTAGCTCTTAGGAGGCTGTGAACAGGTGGATCACTACAAGTCCAGTCTAGTAGTGAGACCTTGAACATCCTGTAGACACTTCCCTAAAATAAAAAAAAAGAATAAAGAAATTAAGTTTGAGGGCTGGCCAAATAGCTCAGTGCATTAAAGTTCCTGCAAGCAGATGCAAAGGCTGGGGGTTCAATCCCCAGGCCAGCTGTGCTGGTCCTTCCCCCAGGGCATGCTGAGACCAGTAATTGAGACTGGGCATGGTGGTGCGTGCCTGTAATTCCAGCTCTTGGGAGGTTGTAAATAGGCAGATCACAATGAGTCCAACCTAGTAGTGAGACCTTGAATACCCTGTAGACCCTTACCTAAAATATAAATAAATAAAATAATCAAAATGCACGAATCTATGCATTTTCTGCACTTGTTACTCTTGGCCATGAGTGGTAATGCCCAGCTCCACAGGAGATGCTTTGTAAAACCCACATCGGGGACCTTGATATCTTCAAACACTTTCATGATTGAGAGCTTATCTTTGAAGCACATCAAAGAATATTAGGGATTGTTCTGCATTTCATATTTCATTAAAATTATGAATCAAACCTTTGTTGCCCTTAATTCAGTCATGTATCTTTGGAAGATAAGGGTCTTCTCTTGAAAGTCAATTGGAAGCTTTAGGCAGATGGGTGTTTAATACCTGGGAGCAAATCCCTCATGAGTGGGACACCTGTGCCTCTGTTACCTGTGAGAGTCCTTGGCCGAGCCCTGGGAAGCTGGTAGTTTCTATAATTTCTCCTTGCTTTATGAAGTATATAACAGTGTGTGTGCACGTGAATGCAGTGGCTTCATCCAGAGTCATGGTAGCATCTTCTAACGGCCATTTCCATTGAAAATCAGGGGTCTGAATTTTAATTAACTTTCTCTCTTCTGTGCTGCCCCGGTGCTAATGACTCCCAGCAGAGGTGAGAGTCTAACAAATGGATATGTTCTGAGCATAGGTAATGACGACAATTTTATAAGTTACTCACCAACAGACGGTTGTTCTCAGCATCGATTCCAAGAGCCTATGTCTGTATTCTGGCCCCCAATTTAGCAGAGGAGAAGCAGGGGCAGCCCTCTAAGCAGGATGATGGGGAGACCTTAGGAAGAAATGAGCCAAGTCATACCAAGGGCCCAGCTTTGAGCTTGGCCCCTCTTGCAGGCTCAGGAAACATGTCATTGGCTACCATTATCCCCACTGGCAGTGGGGACCTTTGTTGACCAGGTTTTGCTCCAGTTACCTTTTCCTTACTATTGCCTGCTCAGGTGGGAGCCATTTACAGATGAATGAACCAGGGCATGCAAGAATTGAGAAATATGTACCAATGATGAGGCTGAGGTTTAGCTGTCTAGTTTGACTCTAGAGTCCCATATGCCACCCATATTGCACCTATGTAGAATACTCGTATAATCCCATACCTACATTTGATATATTTAAGTACCATACATTCTTTCCCATTGTCCTCACAAATCCACATGTTCCTGTAGCATATTCTTTGTTATGGCAGCAGGGTTGATTCCTTTTTTTTTTCTTCACATTCAGCTCATTTGTAATGTTTCAGAATTTTAAATAGGGTTCTGTCCAAAGCTTGGTAATTAGATCTTGATACACACCCATGATCATTTGCTTAGAACACACTTCTGGAGCAGTACTTCTCTGCACAATGAACAACCATTCCAGTTTTCTTAGGGCCAAGGAGTTTCCAGGGTCATGGGCTTTGCAGGATTCTTTCTGCTTCTAAACCATGGAATGCTGGAAAGTATTTTACTTTTATGTGGTCCAAAAGATGGCTTAATGATCCCTGGTAGTGTTAGGAGTGGTCCTAGGGATTGCAACTGAACTGGGATCTTTGCACACAGCCTCTCCCCTTCCTTCCTTCCTTCCTTCCTTCCTTCCTTCCTTCCTTCCTTCCTTCCTTCCTTCCTTCCTTCCTTTCTTTGTATTTAATACAGGGTCTCACTACACAGACTGGACTCATAGTGATCCTCTTGTTTTCAGCCTCCCAAGCTCTGGGATTATAGGCATGTACTATTGTTGCCCTGTCTCATTTGACATCTCAGCATGCCCCAGGGGCAGGGCCAGCACTGCTTGCTGGTAATTAAACCCCTAAGCAGGTACTTTAATCTGCTGAGCTATCTGGCTTTGTCCTCATTTCCCCTTTTAAATTCTCTTATATGAGACAGAGTCTCACTAAGTCACTACACTGGCGAGACTTAACTTGATTTTGCAGTGCCCTGCCTCATCCTCCCAGAGTGCTGAGGTTTCAGGGTGAACCCACTGTGCCCTGCTTCTATGGCTCACCTTACCCTTGTTCCAATCAGACACAGAAGTCCTTTCTTCATTGCAGCTTGCCCAAGTCATTTCAACAACTTGGCATCTGAGGATCGAATTCCTGGTCTCCACCTAGAGAATTGGATTTTGCAGAGAGACCAAAGAGCTCCTTCATCCTCTTTGTATGGCTTTTGTCCTTCTCAAGGACACAAAGTGCCTCCTCAGGTGAGCCCTCTGTCTGTGTTTAAGGACATGAATTTGTTACAGTTGAGCCATAGTCCAAAGGGCCCCTATGTCCTGCGGCGGACACTACCAGGAGAGTTGTATACATACCTCGTCACTCTTGTCTACCCTCCTGGGGCTCCCCTGCCTCAGGCTTCAAGTCCTCACTGAGCCCCACCCATGCTGAGCACTGAGCCAGCCTCCTTCCAAATGATGCCTACTTATTCTTGCCCTTGGGTCCCTTAGAGGCACACCTCTCCTCTTTTCACTGAAGTCAGAAGGCCAAATGCAAAACCACCTTTCACGGCAATAGCAGTCGCAAGGATCTATGAGCAACCAAATGCCCCAGTCTAGCTTTGAGCAGCTAGGTAGTGACAATGAACCTGCTGTTCCATTTAGCTCAGTCATCATCGTGAAAAGCCGGGAAACAATGACAACACAGTGCTTATCAACACTTTTGAGAACTTATTATATCATATGCCACACACTGTTTGTTAGTGGTTGCAAATCAAATCGGAATGGTAGAAATCATGAGTCTACCTTTGTAGACAAAAAACTGAGGCTTAAGAGGAGAAGTAACTTTCCTGAGGCCTCTTAGTTAATGAAGAACAGATCTAGGGCACCAGATACATATAGCCTCTAAAGCACAGCTAATGGCAGAGATTGTGAATCACTTAATTTGTGTGTGTCTGTGTGTGTGTGTGTGTGTGTGTATTTTAGAATGAGCTATAAATGGCCGGCATTTGAAAATCGAAATCGACATCGTTGGAAATATAAAAATAATGAGGTGGGTGGTAAATGGCACATTGGGCATGTGAGCAATTTACACAAGGAAGGAACGGGTGCCACTTAGAGCCAATAAAGAGATGCCTTCGCTAGAGTCCCAGATAAAAATACAATATTCAGCATTAGGGGAAGGCAGCTTTTAAGCACTTTCACTTATTGTTAAGTTCCTTTTGATTATGGCAAATAAGTTTTCCTTTAATGGGAGACTTTCTTAGAGAAAGCAGGAAGGGTGAATTAAAAAAAAAAAAAGCTCTGCATGCGGGTGCAAATGATCTTTTTAGAGGGACTGTCGTGGGGCCTGGGCCAGGACTATCTGTCTGCACATTTCCTATCGTTGGTGAGGGCCTTTTATGGAGCGGGGTCTCCTCAGCTGACCATCGAGGTAGCTTATTATCTCCCAGAAGCACATAATGTGTTGCACCAAGTGACTGCATTACGGCAAGCCCCTAAATTGTATTTGGACAAAGAATAATTGAACACTGGACAGAATAACAAATGCCCCGGTCAAGTTTGCTTCATGGGTTTATCGTGTTGTATTAACATGATAGAAATATGAATACTTAAATCTTATCTCAGGTATAGTTTATAACTGCATTAATCATTTACTGTATTATATATTTTTCATGTCAGTAGGATTGTGAGGAAAAGATTCAATTTTCACTGCACAGTCGGAGTGTGTTTCAGATAAGTAAGAGGCCAGGATGAAACCACTGCAACGTGGCTTTCAATTGCAGGCCCTATAAAGCGAAGGTTAGCATATATCAAGCAATATTAAGCAGGATCCTTTAGGCTTGGGAAAAATAAATCACCAAGCCACTCGCTACCGTCATCATGTTGCCTGCATCAGATAAACACTTACAGACTTTTTGTTTCCAAGTGATCTATCCGAACTGGGCTGGCAGAAATACTGTGTCTAGGCCCAGGGTCAATCTCTGCAATGTCTGTGTCAGTTGTAGGCTTCTGGTGTCCACCAGGGCCACCGCGTAAGGGGAGAGAGGAGAGCAACTGGCAGTTGCCTCGGTGGCATCTTTGACCTGGAGTCTTCCCTGTGACCTCCCCTTCTTCTTTTGAGAACAGTGATTCCAAAAATCATGGTGGTATTCAGTGCTTGCTTGGGTTGGTACCTTCAAAACACAAGAGTGAGTTCTCCGGGAAACAGCTAGGATGAAGAGGGCAGTAGGCTATCTTCTATCTATACACGATAAATATCACAGTGGTTCCTACCTGCCTGAGTCTTCCAGAATCTAGTCATTCTCCAGTTAAATCACAGCAGAAGACATTCTTGCTGAAGGATATACTTTTTTTTTTTTTTTTTTTTTAAATCAACAGCTTCAGTTCATTGTGCAGAGGGATTGGGGCAGGGAAACTTTGCTTTGTAAAATATAAACTTCCTGAAATTTCCGTTTACCCAAGCTCCCAGCCGTGTCATTCTAAAATCCCTGTAAGAGGTTTGTCATGGTCTGCTGTGCCCTTTATGCCTTCCTGTTTGCCCAGCAAAGTGAAACAGAGGTCACAACATAGAGGAACTTATTTCTCAAAGTTTAGGGAGAAAAAAAATCAAAACAGCAGGCCATAGAATAGAAAGGTGAGCTACGAAGACACAAATCACTTCCCAGTCACAAAAATTGCCAAAAAATAGCAGCTTGCAGCTGTGCACAGCAGGGACAGAAAACATTAAACACATGTTAAATAACAAATAGGAGACTTAAATATAGCTAAAAATGGACCTTATTCTGAATAAATCATGCAAGCTGCATCTTAACCGTCCTGAGAAATGTAATGGATCATGTGAAATCTGCCAAATTTGTATTTAAAAAAAAAATCAATAGCGTGTGCTTCTGCTTTTAAAACGACACGATTCTCGGCTCTGGGAGGACGCTCCGTGCTTCCGCGCCCCTCCCATCCCCAGCGCCCGCCCGCCCGCCCGTAAGACTACAGCTGGATTTAAGAAATTTCACTTTAGTTAAAGACAAGCAAGACATGCATTTGAATAAGTCTATTTTTTGGGGAGTGGATAAAAACTATTTAACATTCCCTCTGCGCTGCCTTAGCATTTCACGAAATTGTTCCTTCTTTCCTTTGAACATGTAAAGGAGTTGGCTCATCTATTCTGAACTGTTTTTTTATTTTGAAAAATCGCAGAAGTTCACTTCTCCCTTACTTCTCATCCATTAGCCTTCTGCAAGACCTAGCCATTGGAACCTGGTCAAAGGGGTATTTAGGACATCTCTGTTACCATCAGGGCATGAGCTGGGGGCCAGCATTGCCTTTCACGACAATAAGGTCAAATGAATCTCCAGGCAGAAAATTCAAATCAATCCTGCTGGCAAATCTTGTTTTGAAATGTCTAAGGCCTATGTGTTTCTGTTTTTCGATCATTTTTCAAGGCCTTTGGATCGCTTTCAGCCCTTGGGGTCTGGTTTTGGCTTATCCTATCTGTCATTTTGGATAGGCATGCATGTTAATACTTTGGAATCGTCATGCTAATAATACATTTGCTGTTGTAACATCTGTGCACTCAGGCAATGCGTGCGCACATGTGCGTATACACATGCAGGCACATGCTTGTCCGTGCTCGACCCGGAGAGGCTGTCTGTGGTCAGGACCCCAGAAGCCGTGGAACTGTATTGCTGTACATGAGGTCTTTCTGCAGTGATCGGAGGAGTTCAACGTGAAGGGAAGGATGCCCCGTGGAGCGAACCCCAGGACAGCTTAGGCTGGCTTCTCACCTAGGGTAGGAGGAGGCGGGGCACATCCCTGCTGTCCTCTGCCTAGCCCTATCGCTGCCTTCCCCTTTGGAATATTCATAATGCCCTTTTAATGTGAGTGGAAATATGTGCTTTTGTGGGCAAAAATACATAAGTGTGTAAAGAAGAGAATCAGACAGAGGAAAAAAAAAAAAAAAACAAGAAGCAAATAGAGTCCTGCTGGGGAGCCTTTGAGAGGCACAATTAGCATACTTGGGAGGCTTCTGGCTGCCCCACGCCGCCGCCTGCCTGCGTCCTCTCTTGGCTTGGTGCATAGAGCATTTCCACAGAGCCGCACTCAGATGGGGGCTCTCCAAAGCCAGTGAATGCTCTCATGTACTGAGAAGTCATAAATATGGAATACACTGCACCGCTGCTTCCATTTCCTGTCTTTCAAGGATATGGGTGAAATTACAGATGGTAGGACAAGTAGTGATTAGAAAAGGGAGAAAGAAGTGTGAAAGAGGAAGGAAGCGAGGACTTCTAGTAAGAAAATGAAGGAAAAGCAGGAAAAAAAGACATAAAGGGGAAGAAGGAAGGGAAGGAGGGGGCAGGGAGGGAAGGAAGGAAGGAGGGAAAGAGGGAGGGAGGGATGGAGGGAGGGAGGGAGAGTGGGTGAGCTCTTAGTGTGGAGTACATTTAGCACCTGATTATTCCCCAGAATCTTGTGTCCAGGAAAAGAGCCTGTGCTAAGCACCTCCTTTCCACTGGTAACTGGAAGAGAAGAGGAATTATCTTTTTTTTTTTTCCAGGTGCTGATACCTCAATCTGGAATGTTCTGGTCTTTGTGGCTGTGGAGAATCAATCCCACCTGCTCCTTTGGCACCCCTCCCCCAAAGCCAAGTCCCAGTCTTCCAGGGACTGTGCCCACATGTATCTCCAACGCAAATTGCTTTAGAATTTTCCGCTGGGGGACTGGCTTAAGAGGCAGAAGCAGACGATTATTTGCATAGTTGGTAGGCTGCCTCAGCAAGGCCTTATTTTGATATCATTTTTTAAAAAGAAACAAAGAAAAGGAGTATGAGGGGCCAGGGAGATGGCGCAGAAGGATAAGTACTTGCCTGGCAGGCACAAGGGCCTGAGTTCAATCCCCAGTTCCACCAAAAAAGAAAAAAAAAAAGAAAAGGAGTATGTTTGTGAAAGAAATAAAACACCAAACAACCCTTGAGAGGTTAATTAAATAGCACCTAAAATATCCCTTTCAGAGGACTCCATCTGATCTACCACCCCTTCCCTCTCCCAATTTTGAGTGCCAGCCAACACGCTTTTTCGGTCTCCCTTTGGCTTCCAAGGTCCTAGAGACTTAGGGTCCATTTTTTGCTTGGTGTGCTTTTTTTATTCCATCCATTTCTTGAATAATATTCCTCCTCTCCTTTACCCATTGTGATTCATTTCTTTAAGATCTCGTTTAATTTTTAAGTCATCAATTACTCAAAGTTTGTGGGCCTATCTGTCCTCAGCCATCTGGACCCCATACCTTATTTTAAAGCATGTTCAAATAATGACAACCTTCTTTTCTCAATTAATTTATGAGCTGTGGGGACCATTTTTCATTTGTTATCATGCTCTTCCATTTGATCTCGCCTATCTTTCTTCTACATCTGCAACCATGGTGTATAAATCTTCCACTCCAGCATTGTCATGGCACCCAAGATATATAGGTATAACTCCCTATTAGTTCCACAAAACTGACCTTAATTTCTAAAAATGGTATCAGATGTGAATAAAGTTGGGTAAGATGATTTGTTTTGATTTACTTTGTACCACTTATCTTTGAGTTTTCTTCCTACTTTTCTTTTATCTAATTTAGACAGTAGAGTCATGCAAGCTGGGTTGCGATTTATCCATTACCCTCCTGCCAGTGCAGCTCCTTAGAGAGATAGCGCTGGGAGAGTTTGGGCTGTGGATAATAATAATGTGGCCTGGGGACATGCTGGAGGCTGGTTTGTGTTTTCTGTTTTATTCAAGCTGACCTCCAAGCTTCAATATCTTTTCTATTTCAAAAATATGAATGTTTTCAAACAGCATGACTATATCAAGTCATTAAATACTGAGTCTGAGATTTTCACAATAAAATTAAACATGCAGATATAAATATCTCTTCTCTTCTGCTGCATTAATTGAAAAATAAAGTGTTTTGGAAACATCCAAATCTCTCAACAGTTACTAAGGAAGGCTGGTTTGAGGTTTCTGAGGGGCTGTGGTTCACAGAATGGTGTGTGTGTGTGTGTGTGTGTGTGTGTGTGTGTGTTTTGTTTTACATAAACAGACTTCCGTCCAAACTAAGGAATGCTAATTAAGCAAAAACTATGACCAGATGTTTATTAACACTTCTCAGGTTCATGGGATTTGGAGAGCGTGCAGTTTTCATGAACTAATTTAAAAAGGGAAACACCTTTATCAGAATAATAGCCAATTATAATTGCCGGCATTGCCCATTCTTTTTTGTGCCCGTGAAGTTGGGGGAGGGAGACCCTTAGAGTTGAGAGATGAGCGCCTGCCCCCCCTACCAGCCCACATCCCGCTACAGCTGGCTGCTACCCACACCCATTCTGGGTGTGTCCTATGAGCCACACGCCCCCAGCACAGAGGAGTACACTCACCCAGGCACACAGAAGGAACTCTGGGTAGTTAGGCATGCAGAATCAGTTGGTTTCTGGTTTTTTTTTTTTTTTTTTTTTTGTCTTTTGTTGATGTTGTTATTGTTGTCGCATGCCTGCGTGGGTACCTAGCCGCAGAAGGCTGTCAGGAAGGGCTTCCAAGCCAAGGAGTGTCTCCAGAATGCCAGGGCACAGGGAGATAGAAGAGGGGCTGTCAGGCCTCAGCATGTTGACTTCACTCTGGGCCCCAGATTCAAACTGTGGAGTCATAAAACTGAATAGCGCCATATAAAACTCTGCGTTTCATAAGACAAATATTGCTCTATGCATTCATGTCCCTTGCACTATGTTAACTGTAGGAAGAAATGGAAACAGTTTTAGTGACCCCCTGGGACCTATAAAGGCTATTTCTGAGTCTGAATCTTGCTGTTTAATTTAATCATTTATTATATTAATATTCAAATGGGCTGCATCTTATTAGCTACTGCAAAGATGTTAGTATGTCTGAAATAAATACCTAATTATGCTTTTGAAGAGAGGGGTTCTAAAGTCTTTGGTATGTTTGTGCTAATAGAACAGTTCATTTGCAGATTTTTCTGCAGAAATCAGCAGTTTGAGGGTTTTCTCTCTCTCTCTTGCTTTTAAGAAAATAAAAACAAGGATTGAATATCCACTGAGAGGTTTCTATAGCAGATCCTACTTCCACCAACTCCCCAGCAACCCTGGAATTATAGGGTTTTGTCTTCTATGCCCAAGTGAGAGTCCACTTGAAGCTGACCAGCATTCTCAGCTCAAAAATACATTAATTGAATTAACTGTTTTAATCAAATGACCATAAAATGAAATGTTTCTCTTCAAGGAAAGAGATTATATCTCCTTGGAAATACATTTTTGAGTCCAATGTGCTAGTATTTTTCACATGATGGCTTCACTATTTTGTATTTGTCTAACAGTCTCTCTGTCTCCCCCTCCCTCTCTGCCTCCCTTTTTTTCTCCCTCCCTCTCACTCCCTCTCTCACTACAAAATCAAAATCTTATGTAGGTCATTGATTTTTATATCCACAGACAATGGACACCAGCAACTTGCAGAAATCAGACTATGCGATTTGGAGATGGTGTTCAAAGCAGAAAGCCACATACACTGAGGGGGAGGGGCCGGGGCATAGGAACCTGTGACATGGACTCCGGGTGCTAGAAACCAGAGCCTGGCAGGATCCATGCGGAGTCCATTTTCCTAATGCTAGGCATTAGCTTCATGAGGATGGATTATGCCGCTGGCGTAATATACACAAACGGTGATGATAAATTCTAAACTAAATGTGTACACTGCATTTGGAGCAGTGGAGAAATTAGTGGTAAGTGCAAAAGTTACAGTCTGAGAAACTGGGAATTACACATTACTATCTTTCTAAAGTAACTGCCACTGGCTTTGCCATCACTCTTTTTTTTTATTTTCTAAGATTACTAAAATAGTATGTCTACTAATATCCAATTATCTGCTTCACCATTGTTTTTTTCTTCCAGATGAATGTGAGAGCCAAAGGTTAAAGTCCTGTGAGAGAGAGGCCGAGAAAATGCTCCCAGGCCGGGGATGGTCGCGGTTCCCCCTCGCTGACCTCCATTTAACCTTTAAATTGACCTAAAACAAGTATATTTTCCTTCTTCTCACATGGACGGCTGCCCCACCAAGGGGACCCCCTTTCCTAGGGAGGATAATGATGTTGTGGCTGTGACTTGGTTTAACTGTGCAGTGTGCGGAGGTACACTCTCTTGGGTTGATGTCTCTCTTTTGGCCCTGTGCACCTACTGCCTGTGTTGTTGCTGTCACCACTCTGTCCCTCCCATTCCCTTCTTTGGGCCTTCTTTCCAACACATCTCCTAGGTAACGGGTCCCCTCAGGCTCATAGGTGACATCTACTGCCCCCCTCCCCTGGGGAGTGCCACATCACCCCACGCTTCCATTTCACTGGTACCTGTGGCAGCAACCACTCAGCAACACCTGAGCAACGTGTGTGCAGGACCGTCGGCCACGACACAGCCCGGTGACACCTGAAGACAGCCTGGAGGAGGCGCCGCTGCCCCTAGTCTTGACCAAGGCAGGAGGATCACACTTTGGAACGTAGCTTGGGAAACGCAGGGATAGCTTACCTCAAATGAAATGGAGGTCAAAAGCTTACCTCCATCCCTAGTACAGGAAAACAAAACCTACAAAGCTTCCCTGGTGCTGGGACTGCTCCTGGTGCGTCTCCCAGGTTCTCTGAGCTCTCTGTGAGACTCATTGCATCTCCTGTGGAACTGTGCTAGGGCAAGTGCTTCAAGACCCAGTCAGATGGACAGGAAACAAAGAGAGCCCAGGAGGCCCAGCCATTGAGACTGAGGAGAGAAGACAGGAAGGAGCTTAAGTAGAGCGTGTGTAGGGAGCTCCTGCCTGCTCCCACCTTCTGGGGACAAGGTGAGAGGAATCTCCACTTTCCCACCTTCTCTTTTCTCTGGAGGGGCAGAGCACCCACCAGCCCACACATCTCAATGAGAACAGAAGTGTGCACACTTACCCCAGCAGCCAGGGGACAGTCCTCTTGGCTCACTGATGGCCAACGGGCTTCTCTCATCCTGTCCAAAGCTGGAGCTTCTCATGGTGTGTGGCTCTTCTTAGAAGCCTTCACCTCTGAGAAGCCTTGCCCCTTCTGAGGAGCGTCCTATGATCCTCCATCTGGGCTCAGATAAGTAACACCTTTGCTAACTGCTGCGTGGATTCCAACATACCTTCTTTCCTCAGGAGACTGAGATTACACTACAATTTCACAAACTGGGCCTGTTCAAAAATTACTACAAATTTTAGGTGGTGACATCAGAGCATTAAACCAGGGAAGGGTGCTTGGAAGTGGCACAGATCATACATCCTTGGAGTTATTATGATGAGGACCTGCCTTAACCTGACCAGTTCATTGCTGGACCCAGGGATTTGCTGGGCACTTAGCAAATACAAAACACAAGCTGATGAATGAAGGCCACAGCACACGCCACCTCATCAGGAGACACTTTCATTTTCCCATTACCAGAAAACCTGGACTTAGGTGATAAGTCTAGAGGGCTAAGTGATTTGTCACACAGTGTATCACCATGTGAGGCAGAGTGGTTTCTATTAAGTGTGGAGTGAATAAATGAATAAACGAATGGATGGATGGATGGATGGATGGATGGATGGATGGATGGATGGATGAAATACTCAAAGCAATATGGAGCTCAGAGACAGGAAAGATGGCTTCCATGTGATTGGGTTTTGGAGCAAAAGGAGTTTTGTTCTAGCAAAAATTAGGTTTATATAGGGCAGATATGGTCATTTCAGGCAGAGGAAATTGGACAAAGGGCTGGAGCTGGGGAGATCCCACTGTGTTCTTTGGAATAGTGGGCAGCAGTACCAGGCTGGGATGTGGGTTGAGTGCAGGAACATAGTAGAAAGTTCTCTGGAGGGAGGCCCCTCCTTTGCTCTCCAGCCTGTGGTAAGGCTTGCTTTGGGGATCTTCTCCACCGGAAGTACTACCAACAGCAAGGTCCTGTGCAGGGAGGAGGCCCTGTGATTGATTCCCAGGAATCCAGCTAAGGGTTTGCTCCTGGACACATGGAGAGTGTGCCCTGGGCATTTGGCAACCCTAGGACCATCAGGGAGTTGGGCATTGGGTGTGAAACTTTAGAGGCTCTTTGATTTTCTGAAAATGGGAAAGGGGTGTGGCTGAGGTCAGTCAGAAGCTAAGAGAGCCACAGTGGGCAGCTGCACGGCCTCCAGGTGCCTGCACGCCTCCACAAGCTGTTCTGGAGGAGTAACAACTGTGTGTCCAGGCCAACGAGTGTCCTAAATGGTGAAGGACAATGTCTCAACAAATTGACCATGCTGGTCTGCTCTTGCTTCAACATGGCGTTTCTGGGAAAGGTCTCAGATTTCTCTTACATTCTTAGTCGTTCTAGAGGTAGAGGGTAGGAGTGTACCATTCCTTCCTTCCTTCCTTCCTTCCTTCCTTCCTTCCTTCCTTCCTTCCTTCCTTCCTTCCTTCTGTCCTTCCTTCCTTCCTTCCTTCCTTCCTTCCTTCCTTCCTTCCTTCCTTCCTTTTCAGCACTGTAGATTGAATACAGGGTCTTCACATTGAGTTACATCCCCTCCTTTTTTCTTTTTCTTGCTAAGAGACAGCATCTTGCTAAGCTGTCCGAGCTGAGGTCACACTTGTGGTCATCTGTGCTAGGACTACAGACATCTGCTGCCATGCCTTTAAAGGAAAACAAAACCTCAGAAGATAATGGTCCAATGAGAAATGGTTTCTGGTCCTCTGCTTACTCTCTAGCCATTGTCTAACTGCCTCTCTGGACATTCCTCACTCTCTGGATCCCAAGAGGTGAGTGTCTTGACTTGGATGTCTTCCCTTGTGGCTTCTTACCAGGTAGTACAATGGGATTGTGGACACCAGTATGAATGGGATTAGAACCTACAAAGAGAAATAGACCATCTTGTGCTGAAGGACTTCATCCTGCTTTCCCTGAGAGCATGGGATCCCTGAGGACCAGGTTGCTGGATGAGGGTCACTGATCAGTCCTTGACCTCATTCATTCACCCGTTCCTTAGGAATGGTTATGAATGGGGTGGATGGCTTAATGCTCAGTACTATGTACAAGATAACATGAGGGTTTCCAAAGAGTTAACACAGTGCGGAGCTCACAGTCCACTGAGAGGGGTGACCATGTTATGCAGACCAAGGACACATGGGGTTGAAAGGAGAGACTGACAGCTTGTTTCAGTGTTTAGGAGGAGTGAGGCCCTAAAGGTTACAGAGAAACTTCCTATTCACAGCAGACTTCCTGAACATCCCCCAAGCCCAAGTGCAAAGTGGTGGGGCTCCGACTATTCCAGGAGCCTGGTCCCGTAGACCCACTGTTCAGTACGAGGGACCAGCATATCCAGTTTCCCCGATGGTAGTACTCCTCTCCCTAGGGATGGGTCCCGCCCATGTGAAACTCCACCTTTTAGGGGACTCTAGCCCTAGCATAATAAGCAATAAGATGAAGCATGGGTCAGCAGGATGCTGAGGAAAGGGGAGGCAGACACGTTGCTCTCAGACCCAATGAGCCTTTCACCCACCAGAAATGAGCTTTGATCTCTACCGCAGCTAGAGTCTTTACATTTAGGTTCATTATTACAGCCTGTCTCCCCTTCCCACCCCCACCCCCCACCCCCTTCTCAAGCCTGGATTAGATTCTCATCAAAGTCTGGGGGTGGGGGAGAGCATTTATGCAGATGAGTGTGTGTTTGGGTGTCAGCGGTTAATCGGGTAAGATCCTCTCTTATTACCCACCCTCCGTGGAACCCTCGGAGGATCAATGTGCGGCTTTCACTGCCGTACAAGAAAAACACATATATCCTTGCTGCCTCTGCGCCGCCATCGGGAGCCTGTGTATGTTTCCCTCATTATTTGGATGTGCCGTTTGAATGTTGTGATCAGTGATTCAGGGCACATGATCCATCACGAAGACATTTGCTCGGCAGACATGTGAGAAGCTGTCTGCCTCTTCAATCTCACTGACAGGGCAAAAATGCTGATTTATAGTAAATCATTAAAATCTGCTTATTATGGCACGGCTTGTTCTCCTTCCCCACTTCAAGCCCGCAACTAGATCTGCATCGTGTCTCTTACAATTTTATACTACAGCAAGCAGTTATTTAAACAAGAGAGGAAAGATCCTTAGTCTTTATTAGTGTGTATGAAAGGATATTTTGTTTAAAGAAGACTAATTAAGAATGCGGACGATTTTCTTGCTCAGTTTAGGGGGCGAAAAAAAATAAAGATTTAAAACGCCGAAGCGGAACAAAGAATGACTGTACTAAAACGATACTTTAAAATGAGGGTTTTGTACATATTTTAAATAGTTGTAAAATATCAGTTTATATGTTGCCAAAATTGTTGGAAAGGCAGGGGTTTGCGGCTGGCTGTCTCAGAGTTTAGGTTGGAGGCAGCCGGTGAAGGTCTCTAGCACAAATGAAAATCAGAAAAAGGTAATACTGTGTCGTGTTCAACTCCAATATTGTGACAATGTTTATGTTGCTTTAAAATCATTTGGAAAGTTTTCTTTTCTTTTTTCTTTAAAGAGAAAGATTTAGGATTTGGTGGCAACATGACATGGGAATATGTTGCATGCTAGGTAAACAAATAACACAAAGAGGTCTATATTTCGTATGTGTTACTTACAGTAAAAAAATTAATTTGATGCCTGGGGACAAAAATCCTTGCCACTGAATTACAAAGAAGAGAATAAACTGATTCAAAATTAATCCATACAGATCTGTCCCCTTAATAAGACTAATTCCAGAGAACAAAGCAGAGCATAATGCATTTTAAATTAAGTTGGAAAATGCATAATTTATATTTGTTTTATTTCTTCATATTTTAACACAGGTGCATTCCAGAATGCTAAGAACTGGAAGAGAAGGGCATGCTTTTGTCCACAATATATACTTTTTAAAACCCAAAGGAGTACTATTTCTCTTGTGGCCCAGGAAGTAAAAGCAAAATCAGACAGAAAAGATGAGCACCATGAGCAGAGGGACAGTAAGTTTGGTTAAGATGGATTTCAAGGTTATCCCATTCTGAATGCAACATTCAGAAATGGGAAAAAAATGAAGAGTGTTAATGTGGATGAAAAATTGTGCTTTCTTTTGTTTCAACCGACAGTTTCAGGAGGGTCGCCTAGGAGAGGGGTTCAACAGGGGACATCACTGTGAGCTCCTGGGGTGATGGGAGAACCTCCCCGGCCTGAAAAGTCCCAGGAGGACCAGGAGCCATAGGAGGGTGACCCACTGGGGGGCAGGGAAATGGTCTTATATCCCAATAGGATCTTGGCTTGATTAAGGGGCCACTCTCTGGGTTCCCAAATTAGAAACACCTCCTCCACTCCCCTTCTTCTTCCTTTGCTCTGCTCCACCCCAACTTAGCCTGGTTCTCTCCCTCCCACTCCTCCGACACAGTAAATGCAGTGAGGGCCATTTAAATTATTAACTTGCTTTATCTTAGCTTACTTTAAGAATTTTTTTTTTAACTTTTAGTACAAAGGAGACACAGCTTATATGCAACTATTGAAATCAAATTCCAAGTCTTGCTATTTGTTTTTGTTGTTGTTTAATGTATTTAGGACAGGGCCTAGAGGGTCTACAGGGTCTCACTATGTAGGTTGGACTTATAGTGATTCTCCCATCTGCAGCCTCCAACTGCTGGGATTACAGGCGTGTGCCACCATGCCCAGTCTGAATCGCTGTCTCAGGGCATCCCAGGGGCAGGGCCGGCACTGCACACTGGGGGTTGAATTCTGGCTGCTGTGGTGCTTTAGTCTGCTGAGCAACGTCTTGCTATTATTTTTAAAATTGTTCTTGGAGAGGCCTTTACTGGTGGTTAAACTGTATAGGACAAAGGGATGCTGAACCAATGCCTGCTTGGTTCCAGAGGGATCTGGGAAATAGGCGTGGCTCCTCTCATCCTCTTCTGACCAACCCAGGGAGCTGGGAGATCCTCACCAGCCTGTAGGCAGGTGTGTGGGGCCTGGCTGAGATACTGAATCTGTGTGCTCTACTATGAAAATGCAATTTGGGTCCACTTGAGCCTGTTTCTGTGACCATCTCTCAGTACAAGTGCTACAGCCTTGAACAGAAACAAATCCATTGTAAAAGTTCACATGTGCGCTGCAGGTCTATGGCTGCCTGCCCCTTCTTAGACCTGAGAGCTGCAGAGCTGACACACTGTTTGTAAAGCTGAACCCACATTGTCATCGGACATGGGCCACTCGCTCACAAACAACCTTTCAGATGGTAAAATCATCACACTGATATTTTCATGACTCTTGCTTTTGGAGCTCATTTCTGATTTTTTTTTTCTCACAGAGAAGGCCTATTCTTTCATTTGAAGTCACAGAAAAAGCTATTCTTTAAGGCATTGCTATGGTTTGAAAATGGTGTGTCTTCCCCAAAACTCAGGTAGGAGTTTAATCTCCAAATTCATATGCTAATGAGCTTAAGAAGGTGAGAACTTTATCTGACTGAGGTGTGCAGAAATGGGATTTGGGGAAGGTGGTTAGGTTGATTATGACAGCACTATGACTGAATACTGGTGGCTTTACAAAGATAGGGAGAGAGCCCACGAGTCACAGACACGCAAATTCCCCATTTTTCACCATATGATACTCTGCCTGCTCTGTTAGCAAGAAGGCCATCTTCAGATCAACCCCTTAGACCTTCCACCTATAGAACTATGCGTTAAATCAAACCTCTTTTCCTCATAAAATAGCCTGCCTCAGCTAATTTCATTATAGTAATGACAAAACTGGCTAATACAGGAAGCTTCTAACTTTCTAAAGCTGCATACTTTGTTTTTAAAGAATGAATCTACTACTCAAAATAGGATATTCCAGATGGTAAGGTCTGGGTAATGGTAATTTGGATACATTTTTTTTTATTTGTACCAAACCTTAAAGTGTCAGGGGTTTATTTGTATCAAATCCTCATTCATACCTACTTTGTTGGCAATATGCATTAGTTGTGTTGTCATGGGTTGGAAATGACCTGCTCTCTGAGCCTGTCACTTTGTCACTATAGGATCATTCTTCCCTCCTGTCTCTGCTGCATCAAGCATTCAGCCAGATCAGGCAGGTATTACCTTCTTTCTATCCTCCTCATTCTTGCTTCTTCCTGGCTTCCATTGTCTCTTCAACATGACTGTAGGAAAGAGTCAGGAGGCAAGAGAGCACAAATTCAGGAAAGGCATATTGTTCCAAAGACAAAGCACACGTCTTGGGAACTAGCCTTCCCTGGAGTCTGGTAGCTGGTCTGCCATGGCTGGAGTTTTTGCTTGCAGTCCTTGGGCCCTTTGTATAATGTCTTCACATTGTCAGCTTCTTGTGTGGGGTAAGCATTTCTAGTCTGAGTCAGTGTGGGGAGTGAGCAGGTGATGGACATGTGCGGTTGCTTCTGCTAGCTCCAAGCATTGTGATTCCTCTGTCTACACATGAAATGAACTGCTGCTCTTCTGCCCATGTGCCTCACAGATGCACACTCAAGGCACAGGCTGGCCATTGCACAGCCTGGCCTGGCCGGACTACCAACACTCTGCCCATCTGGGCAGGTCCTCTGCCCTCCAGAGAAAGTGGCTGGCTGACTCGCACCAACACAGAATCTCCACTGTGGCAAGGGACAGAAAAAGAGATTAAGACATGTTGTCATCACTGCAAGCCATGTCTAGGCAAAACTCCAGCAGGCGTGGTGTCTTGGGTGGCTGTCTGTCTCATCCACTTTCTAGGCTGCTCTTCTTACCAAGGTCCTCCATATGTGCAGTACTCTGGACAAGATTCCCGGTACCTGACTCATCCACTCACTGTGATGGCATGGCCCTTTCCAGGGTC
Organism: Ctenomys sociabilis; assembly: GCA_004027165.1. Classification (NCBI taxonomy): domain Eukaryota; kingdom Metazoa; phylum Chordata; class Mammalia; order Rodentia; family Ctenomyidae; genus Ctenomys; species Ctenomys sociabilis. The sequence continues at coordinate 23,881 of PVKA01013750.1, read as the reverse complement.
CTTGCACCCTGGACAGTGATCCCAAGAGAGGATCTCATGGAGGATTTTTGTCTAGTGTTGCATCCTACAAAGGTGGTCATTTGTGTCTACAAAAGCCTTTTCAGCAGTTCTAAGAAATATTACACCATGGAAAACTTACTCAAAAAGACAAACAGAAGACAATTTTCAGTCCTGTCATTAACTCCCTAAGTGAAACTGGTTTTTAAAAACTTCTTTGAGCCTCAGTTTCCTTATTTAAAACAGAGATGAAATAGATTTTTCTAAGCATTTCTAATCCACCATTATTTCATGAACATGTAAAGATTATTTTACCTCTTCACTCCCCTACTTTCCTTCTGCAGCTGCAAGGTGTCTGCTCTCCCAGGTCTCTTGCTGCATGCTTCCTGAAAGAAGGAAGAATCTGTGACACCGCACTCCCCTTCTGGGCACTGTCTACAGTGGTTGAACCATCTGATACCTCCTGATCCCTCTTCTTCGCTTGGATGCTTCTTCCAGCACACGACACCCTTGCACCCTACTTGCCTGTCTGGAAGGTTCAATGATGCTACTAAGGTATAGATATAGAATGTCCCTGCGAGGCTCATGCATTCAGGACTTGCAACAATATTCAAAAGTGAGGACTTTGGGAGGGCGACTGTGTAAGGGCTTTCACCTCACCAGGGGATCCATCACTGATGAACTCATACTGTGACGGTGCTACTGGCAAGTGGTGGATACTCAAGAAGGCAAGGGCTAGGTGGAGGAAGAAGTCCTGAGGGTGGGTGTTCCCTGCAAGGAGATACCTTGTCCCAGCCCCTTCCTCTGCATCTCTGTCTCCTGGCTGCCATGGGCCAAGCAGCTTTCTCTCTCCATGCTCTTGGGCCACTATGTCTCTGCCCTGCCACAGATCTACCTGCAGTGGAGCTACCTGGGCATAGACTGACTACTCTGAACCTATAGACCAAAATAAATCTGTCCTCTTCCAGTTGATTTTCTTAGGTATGTTGTCAAGGTTAGAGAACACTGATTGACACTAATACCATCCATTATTTTTTTCCTCATATGACACTGTTCTCTCCCTGCTGTCTGTAACGGGGCACCTCTTCCTGCCCCGGGATGTGAACGTTCTCTTGTTTGCTTGACTATGTGCACACATAGAGCTCTTTTCCTTTTTTTTTTTTTTTTTTTTTTTTTTTTTTTTTTTTTTTTTTTTTTTTTTTTTTTTTTTTTTTTTTTTTTTTTTTTTTTTTTTTTTTTTTTTTTTTTTTTTTTTTTTTTTTTTTTTTTTTACTGTTTTTTCTTTTTTTTGTTGTTGTTTTATTGAAGTACAAATATCAATGAGACAGTTTTATGATACCTTGACTAGATGGATTTGATAAATTAATACATTGCAAACTGGTTTCATAATGTTTTGGTATCATAGAAGGTGCATACATGATATTGTACTTACAGACATTATTATAGCATATGTCTCTTATCAGTAAATTAAGAGAGTGTAGCTGTTTGTGTATCTTATTTTTTTTTACCTGAATTACATCAAAGATTCAATAATTAATACTTTCTACCTTGTTATTTTCCTAGTGGTTGTCCATAGTACTAGAAGCTGACATAATATCCTGTCCAACCACCACTAGTGAAAATCCTGGCCCTCATAGAACCATATAGAAGCACAGCGTTATCTATCCCAACTGTACTGTCCATACACACACATAATGATACTTCCTTTCTATACCCCTTCCTTTGTCTACACCTGTCAAAGACGGGCACTCCATTGTCATTCAACTAACTTAGGTGCTTGAACTCGACAACAAAATCCAACACATGGAGTATTACTCAGCTATTAAGAATGATAAGCTTGAAGCATTTATACTGAAGTGGATGCCACTTGAACATATACTCATAAGTGAAATAAACCAGACACACATGTGTAAATATCGTATAGTCTCCCTAGTATAAGAAGCGAAAAGCAGAAATACAAATGGAAATGCACAACAACATCTTTTCCTCTTTTTAATCTTACTTAGTCTGATGCACTTAAATGACCCTCCAAAATAGAGGTTGTTGGAATTTGGAGATTCCTTGATAAATCTGGTAAAACTTAGGACCCTGTCTTCACAAAATGTCTCAAGATCTTGTATCAGTGTTGCAGGATCTGTCAACTTCTCAAGGTCCTAATAGTAATAATGACACCAAAAGTGATAAGAACAGCACAAGCTCCTCAAAGGTAGTGTATTAATAGTGTAGGTTGAGCATGCCTATTCCATAATACAAGTTGTACCAAAGCCTGAAATGTTTGGGCTTGCCAACATGGTATCCCAAGTAGAAAACTTCCCATGAGAACTCTGTACCATGCACAAGATTATTAAAAATATGGTATAAAATTACCTTGAGGATACATATAGGAGGTATATATGAAACATAAATGAATTTTGTGTGTAGACTCAAGATCCATCCCCAAGATAGCTCATTAATGTCTATGCTAGTATTCCAAAATCTGAAAGAAAAACACCTGAAATCTGAACCATGTCCAATTGCAATCATGTTGGATTAGGGATGTCCAACCTATAATGATAATAGCAGCAACACAAACAGTAATAGTAACTAAACTCTACTAATTTCTGAAAGACAACTTGGCAACAGTAATAACTAACACATTCTAACTGAGGTGGAAGTACACAGGGAATGGAGGGAGACCCTGTTTGATGACTTCTTGCCTGAATGTTTCCCTTCTCCCTGTGGCTGGTGACAACTCTCAGTGCTTTTCATATTGTTGAAGAAGAAGCCAAGTTTCCTATTTCCTATCAAACGTTCTCTCCTTGCTCAGTGAATGTTTTCAGAAATATTTCAGAGAGATAAAACAGGAATCAGGCATAACATCCTTCGCTAGCATTTTAGCCTGAAGATCTCTTACCAATCCCTTGTCCTGTGTCTGATGACAATTCCCAGATAAATTTCTACTATCTCCTTAATACAGGTAAGACAGGGGCCTTAGTGGCTCTCACAATTAGGATTTGCCCAAAGCACACCTGATATCAGTTTATACAGAGTTTAGCTTCAGAAAGCTAGATGAGGGAGAGCCTGAGCCATGTGAGGAAATCAATGGAGTATTCTCCACAGGCTACCCTCTGCCACTGGGAGTGATCACATGGGGACCCTCGGAGAGGCGCTGCACCACAGAGCTTGTTAGAAATGCAAATCATATCCTCCCTCCCTCCCACCAAATTTACTAAATCAGTTTCTGCAGGGGGCCCAGGAATCTGAGTTTTAATAATTTCCCCAGGGGAAGAGGTTGATATAAAAATGAAGAAGCAATGCATAGGATGCACAAAGATGGGCTCCCCAAAGGGATAGGAACTGAGCATCCAGCAGTCCCCCCACCCAGCAATGGAAAGCTGTTCCTGAGGGGCCACCTCTTGGAAGTGCTGAGGTTTCTGCTTAGACTCCAGGCAGCACCCAAGATCATAGAATATCTCAAGCAGAGAAATACAGACAAGGTGGGGTAGGGAAGGATGACAGGACAATAGCAGGGTCTGCTTCAGAGGCCCTTTTCTAGGGCCTGGCAGCTTCAAGTTCAGATCTCCCTTCAGATGCATCTGGAATTCTCATCAACCCACCACAAAGGGCAGACATTATACACACCTTTACCCCTGTTGCTCCTTCTGTTCTGTATGACATAGCTAGAACCATCCACTACTCTGCAATTGGAACACAGTAGTCCCGGGCAATTGCAGCCCTTTCCTCAGTTTCTTAATCAGATCATCTGTCAAATGCTACTCACTTTCCCATCTATCTTTTTTTAGTCCTTTTTCACTCAGTACTAGGCATTGAACTCAAGGTTTTCATACTAAGCTGCCACTCCAACCCTTCTTTTTGAAGAAAATTTTTATTTTGAAATGGATTTGCTAAGTTGCAAAGGAAAGCCTTAACCTTCTATCCTCCTGCCTTCACCTTTCAGAATGCTAAGATCACAGGTATCTACCACCATGTCTGGCTTCATGTAACTTCTTAGTATCTGCTCAAATCTCCTCTCCTTTACCACTACCCCTGATTTTGAGCCCTTGTCAAGGGCTCAAATTTCTGCAAGAATTTCACCGGGGTGTCCATGCTAATAGTCATGTGTACAACCATTCATCTCCATTTAATGCACTCTGGTCTCCTTTAGACACAGGTTGCATCATGCAGCTCTCCTGCTGAAAACTCCCATGGTTCTCCTTGTTCAGAAATGAAGGCATTATTCTGACCCTCTTGCAGTTCTCTAAATCATACTAACACTAGATCTGAAAGCCCCTGAGTATATTAAGCCCCACAGACCAGCCGTGGGCTTGGGCCTTTGGACCTGTTCTTCCTCTGCCTGGCCTCTCTTCCCTCTCATCCCTGTGCACACCCTTTTCCTTGACATCTCATAGCCCTGGTGCGTCATACCCCTAGACATTCTTCCTCTCGTCTTCTCCTTCCACAACTCCGGCAGACCTCAGGTTCCTTGGACTAAATTCAAAAGTAAACTTCACAGACTTTCTTTAGCATGTACTGAATTACAGTATCATTAACCAGTGACCCGTCTGCTTTCTCTATTGAACAACAAGCCACTCACCCCTGAGGAAATGAGTCAGTTCTCTTTTCTGCCACGACACCAAGAGCCACACATGACCATGTGATGTGTACTATGGCCTTAATAGTTGACTCATATGAAGGCACACATGAGTGAATGAAATGTGGCTCAGTACAATGATTACATGAGCAGCATCTCCCTCCTTGGGTTACTCACCACTCTCTTTACCACAAACAAGTTTCTACAGTGATGGTGATGTTAAGTTTAGATGTCAGCCTGACTGGGTCAGATATCTAGTGGCTGGTAAAACATTATTTCTAGGTGTATCTGTGAGGTATGTTTTCAGAAGAGATGCACATTTGAACCAGTGAACTGAGGAAAGAATGGAGAAAACTGCTTTCCTTTACCATCTTTATAATTTTAGGTTGTATTTTATCTTAAAATACAACCTGAGCTCTTGAGCAAATATAAGGATTATTGTCTTTAATAGAGATGAACTCATTCTTTGTTTCTCATTGATATATCACCTGTCTATCTGTCTGTCTGTCCATCCATCTATCTATCTATCTATCTATCTATCTATCTATCTATCTATCTATCTATCTATCTATCTATGCATCTCTATCATGTATGTGTCATCCATCTATCCACCCATCCACCCACGTATTTGCATATCCCATTGGTTGTTTCTTTGGTTAGTCTTAATTTAGTTGCTCTAAACTACAAAGTACTTTATTTCTTGTGGTTGTGGGGCAGCTGGAGATGGTGAGTTGATTTAAGTAGAGCAGGGTGCATCTCAATGTGGCCCCAACCTGTAAGGTCAGCCCTTCTATGCACTTGCTTCTCCTGGCCTGTGGGTCTGAAGGCCACTCTCTGCCTGCTATTCAAGTGATAAAGACAGGAGGTGGACAGCCTAGCCACAGAAGCAGACCCTCCTCTCTGCTAACATTCACTCCAACAACATCAAATCAGCTGGAAGAAGTCACATAACAATAGCAACTAAAAATCTAGAGAAGTCATTACAATAGGGCAGAGAAATATCCTTTTCTAGTGGGGAAATTGCAAGGTTTCCTGGTAAAGCATGTGAATATAGGAAGGGCTGAAGAAATAGAAGGAATCATCCATTTTTGCCAAAATAGTCAAGGGGCATTTAATATAATTCAACACTAATATTTTTAGGTAGAAGAAAACAGAAATAAAAGCCATTTCAACACTCATTCAAAAGGTAAAGTCACAGAGAAGAAACCTCACATCTGCTTTTATAGAATGCAGTGGCTCATGGAAAGATTCACAATTTCAAGAGACCATCAGTTCTTATAATGATCAAAACTTATAAATAAATGAGAATAGTTGATGTTTACAAAATTCAGAACTAACACACTAACCTAATGCAATTTGAAATTATTTTATTATGTTGAAGCTATTTTTATATTTCCTGTATCATTAGAACTTTATATAATTTTTTTTTGTATTTCTGGTTAATGACTTATTGTGTATTTCACATGTGGATTAGGAAATGTTTGAATGCTCAGGCACTGAGAACCTGGGAGTGGGTGCACATTCATTCGCCTTTATCTGGAGAGGAGAACGCACATCTTTCATCAGATTCTCCAAAGGCCTGTGACCTTCCCCACACTAAAGAAAATTAGGTAATTAAAACTACAGCACTAGAGGCTTTCTCATTAAAATTAAGAACAACATCACAAATATTAGCCTGTAAAAAAGAGCATAAGAAACAACAGAAGCTACAAGACAATGGGATATTAGTATCATTATATGTCAATAAAATGATGGTTCTGCTTGTAAAATCTGAGGTTGTTCATCCTAAAATGCAGAATTTTTTAAAAAAATGCAGACTATATTTAATAATCAGTGCATATTTTTTTATTTTATCCTACTTTTGTTTATTTAGGTATTCATTTTATGTATTTGGTACAGGGTCTCATTGTGCAGGTGGGACTCCTAGGGATCCTCCTATTTTTCAGCCTACCCCGCACTGGGATGATGGGTGTGCACCACCACGGGGGTCTCTGTGGGCAGCTCAGCAAGCCCAGGGAGCCGGGGGGGGGGTGGAGCTGGCACAGCCTGTGCTGCGGGGGCATCAATCCTTGGTCCCTGCCGCTGTCTCAGCTATCTCTCTGGCCCTTTCAATGCATAATTTTAAAGTAGAATTGTTTCTTTGGTTCTATTGAACTATTTTAAATTTTTCTCATTCTAAAAGTTGTTGGTTTCTTAAAACCATGGAAATATAACATGAAAGTTATTAAGAAATTTAGGAAGTTGCCTAGTTACAAAATTAAAATACACAAATCATTAGCTATTATTATGGTAAAGTAAGCAAATAAAGGTTTAAGAAACATGAAATTATATTCTCTTGCATTAAAATATGTAAGAACTATGAAAAATAGCAACTAGGTATATTAAAGAATTATATCAGTAAAATTTTAATGACACAAAATATATAAAGTGTTCTTTAGAATGTTAAAATATATCAACTTTTGATTAAGAGATATATTACCTTTAGAATATTATCAATATACCAATTATTTCCATATTCATTTACAGGTTTAATAAAGATTCAATAAAAATTTTAGCAGAATTTTTTAAGATTATCAATATGAGTCATTTGTGAGAACATAAATCATTAATTCTAATATTCACCAGGAATAAAAAATAGCCAAATGCATTTTACAAAGGGTAATGAAGAAAAAATTATCCCATCAGATATTAAAACTGAACATTAAAGTTAAAAATTTCCAAGTATCTTTTTGTTGGTGACTAACAGAAAGTAGGGGAAAATAATCATAGTATTCCACCTTACACATAGTACATCATTGTTGTTGACTCTGACTCAATATCACTAGTATGGCATATTATTATTCTATGCACTTTAACAGAAGAAAAACTCCAAATATGGAATTTACAGAATGCTTAGGCCAACGAGTACCTCCTTGGTGTGAGGGTTTATCTGAAAGAAGCACATCACTCAAAGAGACAGTAAAGAAACCCCTGACTCTCTAGCTTTGCACTGCTTGGAGGGAGGAAAGCTGTTTCACCTGAGAATTGAGGTTTCAAGCTGAAACTTTAAGGGACGGTTAGGTCCTTCATGTCCACAGAAGATGACAGAAGCCTGGAGGGGGCAAATTCAAGCCTTCTCTGTGAGAACCAGTCAACAACGACTCCCCAGCCTGAGAGACTGCAGTGTGGCCCAGAGTTCAGAGGAGCTAAACAGGAAACACGTAAGAAGCATGGGGGGATGTGGGGGTCAGCTAATGGACCCCCCAGCCAAATGCTGAGAGCCAAAGATAAAGCATCATGCATGAACGTTTTACCCACTTAGAAAGGTACGTAAATACCACCTAGGACAAAGATCAAATTGAAAATGTAAATCATTAAAAGAACAAAATCTGAGTGTGGGATTTGTCTTTCTAGCCATAGAAGAAAAAAGGTAATGGAGAAGTTTTGATCTACCAAATTGAAATGAAATGTAAAATTCCTATACATCAAAAATGCCCTTGAATAAATTTAAATCAAACAAAACTGGGAAACATAGCTTCGACTTCTATGGCAAAGAAAGAGGACCGTAACCTTATAACACTCTAACACTTCAATATGTGCAAGAATTTTCTCCTTGGCAATTTTTATAGTAGTGAAAAGATGAGAAACAATTAAAACAGGGGAAATGAATAAATTATGACTCATCTATACTAGAAAACATGTTTTTGAAGAAAATTTATTGGCACAGGAAAATTCTTAAAATCTGAAATGAAGTAAAACAGGATCTAAATTATAGTCAATGTAAACTAATGTATTTATATTTATATATCTGAATATAGAGATTTCTCTTTTTCTCTCTATGAATATACATATAAGCATACCGAAAAAATATCTACAGTGTATATGTTAATGAATTATGACATTTTGGGTGATATATTAGATTTCATGTTTTCCAAATTTTTCTCAAGGAATTAGTGTATTCCTATTTTGTGGACTAAGTGACACAGATTTATTGTCTTACAGTTCTGAAGATTTTATAGAATCACGAGTTAAGCAAGACTGGGCTGGGGAGATGGCTCAGAGTTCAAAGTGCCTGCCTGGCAAGCACAAGGACCTGGGCTGGATCCCCAGTACTGTATGCTGTGCCGGTTTCAGAACCCTGGATGTGCCTAGCTGGCCACTGAAATCAGGCACGGTGGTGCATGCTTGCAATCCCAAGACCAGGGAGGCTGAGACAGGAGGGTCACTATGAGCCTGAGATGTGTACCAATTAATTAATTAATTAATTGAAAAATAGTTCAGCAGGACTATGATCCTTTCTGGAGGATTTGCTAGGAGAGCTCTGGCTGGCCTTCATGGTCACCCCATTAGGTGACCCTCTTGGTGCCTCTCCTTTGTTTCCAGAGCTACCAATAGAAGGGCCACTGTTCTTAGGCCACATCTTCTGAACTTTCCTGCATTTTCAGATCACTCTGACCTAGTAGTCCTTTAAAGACCAGGGTGACTGGCTTGTGTCCACTGAAATCATCCTAGGTAATCTCTCTGTGTAAGGACCCATAGCCTTAGTCTCATTTGCATAGTCTTCCATGTTCTAGATATTAAAGAATGGACATCTTTAGAGCTTTGGGGCTGAAGGCATGGTTCTGAGTATCTAAATTGGTATTACTTTAATATTTGAAGTACATGCATGCCTTTTCTAAAATAAAATCATAAGGATGTATTATCTTCATCACCATTAACATCACCTGAACTTTTATCATCTTTCTCATAGTCACTAGTTAAGTCTTTTCTTGAGAATATAAACTATGACCCAGATTTCAAATCCACTCCAGAACCTTGTTTTGTAAATAACACTTCCCTGTAATATGGTAGATCCCATTTATTTCTATATTGTCTATAGTTGTTCTCTGTGCATGGTAGCAAAAATGAATAGACAAGTCCAAGAGTTCATATGGCTGGGTGCAACGATCCGCACTTGTAATCCCAGTATTCTGTCTCAAAATAAAATAGGAAAAAACCTGGGAATATGTATCTCAGAGCAAAAGTCCAGGACTTAATTAGAGAGAGAGAGAGAGAGAGAGAGAGAGAGAGAGAGAGAGAGAGAGAGAGACTTGGCAGTCTCCCCAAACCACATTCTACATCTGTAGAAATCCACTTGACTGGGGCCCTCTGAGCCTCATTTTCCAACTGCTACTTTATTTTCAATCTTTGTACCTGGTACTGATTCCCAGGGTAGTAAGCACAAATCATATTCTAAGTTTTTGGAAAGAAAAATAGAAGTAAAGGCAAAGAGAACATGCAAAGTTCCTATAATCAGGGCCAGCCAAATAGCTCAGTGGATGCATGCACCTACAAGCAGGCGCAGGGCCTGGGGGTTTGATCCTCGGGCCTGCCTGCCGGTCGTATCCCCAGGGCATGCTGAGATGGCGATTGAGACTGGACGCCTGTAATCCCAGAATTTGGGAGGCTGTAAACAGGAGAATCACTATGAGTCTGATCTAGTAGTGAGACCCTGAACACCCTGCAGACTGTTCCCTAAAATACAGAAAAGAATAATAATAAAGTTCCTATAATCACATGGTCCTTGTGCCTCATGTAGTTCCCTGTGATAGTCCTCCTGCCAGGGGCAAAAGCTCCCGTGTGCAGACCTCCCATGGGGGATGATTTGTAGCCCACACTATCGCGCCTGCCACTTAGGTGGCGATCATGTGGGTGGCAGGGAATAGAGAGCGACTCTGAACATGTGTTAGCAGACCCACTCGTGCAGCCAGACTGTGAGCTGCAACCGCTGGCAAGCCTTGTGACATTCAATTCATCATCAGGCCCAGTGACAGCAGTGAGAAGGACCTCAATCACGATTTGTCCTCTGTTCCTGCGATCCTTGTCAGCCCCATTAGGGTTGTCCTTTTCTGAACTGCAGCAATGGGTCAGAGGTGCTGTTACTGATAAAATTTAAAACACACACACACACACACACACACACAAAAGAAAAGAAAAATCACCTGTGATTTCATTTTAGAAATTGCAATAGAAAGCAACGTGGAATGTGTTCCCACACATGATAACATGCACACTTCATAGTCCATTGTGTTGATGCTCCCTAATTTAACAGATTCCTTCCTGCTTAATGTTTAAAAATACAAAATGTGCACTCCTATAAATATGCTGAGACGAGTGTCCTTGTCATTAAGTCACTGGCCACTTCCACCATTATGTCTTCAACATGGGTTGATGGACATGGATTTTTAATTCCTGGAAGACACACATCTTCTCTTCTGATACATAATGACAAAGCCCCTGTGCAGAAGGACTGCCCATCCTTGTCCCCCTCTCCTGGCAGACAGAGAGCTCCTGAAAGACAATGATGTTTTCCATTGTGCTGGATAGGTTCCAGAGCACTTCGACAAACGTTACTTCCTTTTAACTTCAAAGGGATCCTGGAAACATTGATAGAGATGTCTAAAAAAGGAGGAGACTGAATGCAGTCATTTTGTCCGGAGTAATTCCATTAGAGAACAGGAAGCTGGGCCTTCAAACTTGCACCACAGGTGGGAACATCAGGACGGTCACTTTAAGGCCCCCATTGTCCCCAGGCTCCCCTCCCCCCACTGCATCAGACATATTAAAATATACACACACCCAACATAATTTATTCATAACATATGTAAGAGTTCATTTGCAGCTGCTTGGCTGACAAAGAATGTGACATTGTGGATACATTTAAATATTTATCGAATCCAGTTTTGTAGGGTATGCAAGTTGTGAGTCCCTTTGTCCTCAAACCCATTCCTCCTTCCTCCCTGCCATGTTTCCACCTGTGATCTACTGTCTCAGGTTTCCTCATAAATGAGTTTTCTATTGGCTTTGGGCAGTGGAGACTGCAGTGGGAGAGTCAGGGCAAAAGGAAGAGTGTGTGGGGGAGAGTATGTCTTCCTCACTAGGAAACTGATTGCATGGGCTCTGTGGCAATCTTTGTTTGAGCCCACTGTGGCCCCCAGTGACATTGAAAGGCTTGCCTTGTGGGTCGGGCAAGTGCCCCCTGTATTCCTCTAGACTGGCCATAATTGTATAGTCTTACTCTTACTAGTTTCTGGGTTGTTTCTTTCTCCTGTATTAAGATTTCTAAGGTCCATGCAGAAAATTCTTTTTTTGATCTTTCTTTCTTTCTTTCTTTCTTTCTTTCTTTCTTTCTTTCTTTCTTTCTTTCTTTCTTTCTTTCTTTCTCTCTTCTTTCTTTCTCTCTTCTTTCTTTCTTTCTTTCTTCCTTTTTTTCAGTACCAGGGACTGAACTCAGGACCTTGCACTTGCCAGGAAGGCACTTATTCTACTAAGCTGTCTCTCCCCAGCCCTGTTTTCTGATTTCTCGATCAGACCCTTCAGGACATAAGGTTTAATTTTGCTTCTTTTTAGTATAAATGGAGCTGATTGTCTCAAATATTACAAAATTTCAACAACTTTGAACCCTTTGTAGACCCCATAAGAGATGTACAATAATGTTTAATGATATCATTCTCTGAATATCCTTCAAGAGAAAGGCAAGACAGTAGACTGAAGGTCGCATTGTATACTCCACTCATTCACAGGCTTCTGCACCTATCCAGGAACTACACATGTACTCTGTCTTCTCAACCATCCAGTCCCTTTACAGTTATGCACTCAGCTAACTTGCCCCTCATTTCCTTGCTCCCATCTGTCTATGCATCCACCCATCCATCCCTCTCCCTACTTTTTGTGCCATTCACCTGTTTCCCCATTCACCTGTTCATTCTTTCCTTCAATGAACATCTATTGCTTGAATGCCAGGCTCCAGGTTGGAGTGTAGACAGAGTAAATACAGAATGGTCATTTCCTCCAGGCACATATAGTGAGAAGCATAGCTACAAGAGTCAACTACTTTCGAAGCTGGTACTGGCCTTGCAGAAGATTGGATACATAATACAGATGTTCATCTGTGAAATGAATAGGTAAGCAATTGTTATCATGGTAATAGTAAAGGAATGCTTTGTGTTTAAAGATGTGGTAGCTACTTACATAGTTTAGAAGAACAGAAAATATTTCCTAGAGGAAGGGTCATTTGAGTTACTTGGGGAATGCTGAGGAGTAAACCAACAGGTGGAATTTAGGGACAATGGCTACCAGAGGAATAAAACAACATGTTCAAGTGCAGGAGGTACAAAGAATTATCTTTCTTATCTGTAGCAATTTAAGGCATTATGCAATAGTTCAAAAGTGGGAATTTGATATATGTGTATTATAAAGTATTTAATCAATTGCTTACATATCATCAGGATTTTCTTGAAATTGAACTATTGAAAGCATTGACAAATGGCACTGTGTCTCTGCCCTTACATTTTTTGCAATTAGCTCCTTAGAATAAAGTCCTAAGGTCATGATTTCTAGGCCAAAGTCACTGCTAGTCTTCTTCCAAAAAAATTCATTGGGCAAACTGCCATCAAGGTAGCAATACTAATTTACATAGCCAAAAGTGGGGTGGGAGAATGTCAGTTGTCCCATATCTCTGCTCTTTTGAGGATTCAAGCTTTAGATCCTTTTTAATCTGACAGGGTGTACAAAGATGAGTCATCATTGTTTTTATTTAGCATTTTTGGTTACTGATGAGACAGGACACTCTAGTATGTATCAACAGTTTGTGCATTTCCTTTTGTGACTTGTCTCTTGGCATTTACTGTCTTACTTCCCACTAAATATTTCTCTTCTTACTTTCAGTTCATCAGATTTTTTTTAAATGACTTTTTAATCAAACTAAGATTCTTAACCTTCTGTCTGTAATAGTCTCCTTTGCATTTTGCTACTTTTTTGTCTGCTTTTATAGTTCATGTTTTAGTTTTATTTAGGCTTGCGAACAGTATTAAAAGGAAAATGATAAAAAAATTAAAACAGATGCTACTTGTAGTGAAACCTGTCAAATTCCCTCTTTATATTATGAGGCTAATTTTCTTAGAAAGCTTAAAGGGGCAACTAGTCCACATTACTATAACTAGTCCACATTACTGGCCCTACTTCTTTTATGATTTCTCTTGATCTGTAAATAACTGGTTGATACCCGAGTACCTTTTCTACATCTCTCCTGCTGTGCTTTGAATGCCAGATTTACAATCTATTGAATCCTTTCAGGGCTTGCTTGTACAGTAGTTCCATAGCTTGATATGTGTTGTGAACCCTGTTTTAAACAGTCTCTTTCTCTGAAGGACTCAGCCAGTAGCCTCAGCTTCAAAATTATACATTTTTAACAAGCTCCACAGCTGATAACTCCATGACTGGCAGCTGATTACAATCATTTACCTTCTTTTTTGTTTGTTTTTGTTTTTTGGCGGAATCAGGAAATGAACTGAGGCCCTTATGCTTGCCAAGGAAGCACTTATTACACTGAGCCATTGCCCTGGCCCTCACAATTATCTACCTTCTAAAGGTCATTTGTGACCTGGGATGCTCTGGCCATTCACATTTCGTCTAGGCCAATGAAACTGGCATCCCAGAAGACAAGACTAGGAATTCATATTTTTTCTCAAACACCAAGGTGATTCCAATATAAACTCAAGATGACTACATTAGCCTGTGACATTCAGTATTGCATTCATGTCATCCTGGTTGTGTCCACAGTTTTACTTTATATCCCCTCTCTCCATTTCCTTGATTCTTGTCTACTGGAAGAAGCCTGAACCATACCTGAAACCTTGGGGTTTCTGGAAGTTTTCTAAAAGGAAAGAATAGGATCTGGGCCCAGCTGAAAGCAGATTACTGTGGAGGTTGGGGCAGGGCTGGGGATGGGCTGGAGTGACAGGAAGGAGACAGCAGGGGGTCCACTGGGCCAGGGTATGGAAGAGGAGGAACAGCCCCCCGGAGATGTGAGCAAGTGCAGTGAGCGACAGTGTGGGCTCCAAACTTATTGGTCCTGGCTCTCCCTGGGAAGCATGTTTCAGAGTTGTAGAACCTTATGGACCCTAGGAGGACACAGACATGTGCTGTGGACCTTGGTCATCCCTTGTGGGCTTTACCTCTTGATGATCCTGGATGCTACTGTCCCTTGCAGGGCAGCCCCGCCACACCTTGTACTCCCAGAGCTGGAGGCTTTGGGCCCCTTTGCATTTTACTTGCCCTCTAAGCTATAGTGCATATCCACCCAGCTCTGTTGAGTCTCTGCCTCACAATGTTGGACAAAGTGAGGGACCCCAAAGCTGAGCCTTGATGAGTAGTTTCCTGGTGACCAATGTACAGCCACTGGTCATGTGGGAAGAGGAAACCACCAGCCTACCAGCCTGGGGTATCAGATTCAACAGATGTCTTGCAACAGCCAATCCCGAACCCTTGGCATTGTGGGAAATCTCCTATTTTAAATTTGGTTGCATGCTTCCAGTTTCTTTGTTCTGTTCTTAAATAAAGCATGAGTGCACACTCATACAGATGCACACAGACACTTTTCTCCAGCAAGAGGCAGTTGCACCTACTCAGTCTGCAGCCTCTCCTGCAGAGGGAACTCTTGAGGACTTCAGGAATCTCCAACCCCCCCCCCCGGGGGTCCGATGTGACCGATCCTAGGAGATGAATACAAAGAAAAAAAAACAAAACAAAACAGAGTCTGAGTCCTTGTAGGCCAGAAAAACTGTTCCCTCACTATTTTGGATGGCTGAGAATGCAGAATGCATATTTATATTAACAATACTCTCCTGAAATACCCCCTCCCTCCTAGCTACACCTATGGTCCTTGCACACTTGCACTGGACTTTCAAGTTCACTGTCCTCCCCTGCCCACCTCAGACCCAGACAGAGCTGGATAGGACTTTCCCTGGGTAAGGCTTTCCCTGGGTAGGGCTTTCCCTGGGTAGGGCTCACTGCCTTCTCTCCCCTTGCCATGGATAGCTGAGGTTTCCAACTATTTTGGTCACTCTGTCACAGCTTCAAAGATCCACCTGACCCTGGTTCTATAGCCTGCCAGCCCACTTATCCTATGTGGCCTGAGAGCTGAGGCTCAGGAGATGTCTACTGTGGCTGTGCACCCAAACCACTGTCCACTCCAGCTGTGTCCTCACTGTGTCCCAGTGACATGCCCTCGTGCCTGTTAGTGGGACCGTGCACCTGCCACCCAGCACTGAGCATGGGCTGCTAACAGACCACAGATGTGTCCATCTTGAGAACTGTGCTCAGTAAGCTGCCACGCGCAGGACACACCTTCCTCTGAAAGGTCCACACCCCACAATCAGCCTCTAAGCAGCTCTAAAAATCTCTACACCTGCACCCCAATACAGCATAACCCCAGGACCTCTGGGCCATCGTGGACCTTCCCAGGTACTCAAGCTAAGGCCAGTCATTAGTTGCAGATGGACCTTGGCCTGGCTGCCCCTCCTTGCCCCAATGTACCCTCCGCCATGGCCTCTCCTGAGAGTACTCCTACAATAAGTGATCAGCGTTGGAATCACCAGGTCAAGCCGTGCAAGGGTAACCCAGTGGAAGAAGAAGGCCTTACTCCCCACAGTCGACTTAATAAACCTGTTTCATTTTGTGGTCACACGTTAATGTCGAGCTTCATCTTGCCTGACTCTCATCGGATCTCCTGCCTCAGGATTCGATCCTCACACAGGCTGTGGGGCAAGGGTATGAACTTGGCCTTATGTGGGCAGATAGACTGTAAATGGACGGGACCGGAGCATGGATATTCCAGTAGGCCTGCAAATGGAAACACAGTTGTGTGAAAATATCCCCCCTAAAATTTCCCACCGCTGCTTTGAGCTTGAGGGGATGGCTTCAGGGGAAAGCTCAGGGAATCCCACCTGGCACAGCCGAGAGGGAGCATCTGGAGCTTGTTATACAGGAGTTGGCACAAGCTGGGCATCTTTCCAGGCTCCGAAGGTTTCAGGGAAATTCTTAGATGTGGGATGTTTACAAAAATTGTGTCCGTGGATGAATCCGCGTGCTTCCCCCTAAGAGGTCCCCTGGAGTCCCCATGGAAGCCACGCCTCTGCACAGCTCGCTCTATCCGGAGCCACGCTGAGCTTCACAGACGAAGGCAGCAGTGGCCCAGCCTACGTCATGAGGTGACTGCGCCAACTAGGAGCACATCTTCTCCTCCATCCCCATCCAGTGTTGTCTATGAAATCATTTTCCCACAGGCTCTGAGGGCTGGGCCACTTGATTTTACTCCCCACAGTTGACTTAATAAACCTATTTCATTTTGTGGTCACACGTTACTGTCAAAGAGGCTCCAAATGACACAAAAATTGGAGCACCCCCATAAAGAATATGTCTTCACAAGAGGAAACAACTGCACAGATGTGGTTCATTTTGTTAAAAATATACCTTTGCCTGTTGGAGAAGACGAGGCAGGTCACCCTGGCAAAGGACATTCCTGAATCTCTCCAGGAGAACGGACTCCTTTTTTATGGGCATGTTTCTTTGGCTATTGCGATTTGCATATATGAAAACAACTGAAAAAGCAATTAATTCAAATCTAAATAACTTCCATGCCTAGAATTATGTTTATGGTCTTCCAGCAGACAAATTTATGGGGACGTCTGGGGACCAGGCCTCTGACACAGAATAAGCATCAATCTCTCCTGGAGTCTGGTTGCGGGTTTATTTCTAAAACTTGCGTGGAACGAGGGAGTGAAGCCACCGTGCTCAGGGCCTCATGATCACCATACACTTTCACACATTTAAATCACGATGCTGCAGGAGGTAGAAATCTTGGCTTTTCTTGTTGTTCTGAGCAGGGCTGCTCCCAGAGGATGATCCTCCTTCAGAGAAAAGAAGACGCTGACTTAGTTAACCATCCCTGGGAGGATTCTACACTGGGAATGTTTTTTTTTTTTTTTTTTCAGTTTCTTTCATTCTTTAAATATAATTTACATAGAAGGGGCTGGCTGCCAACAGGATAATTGAGAAACACCTGGTAAAAAAGTCTATTAATTGGCAATGCGCTCTCCTTCCTGAGCCTTGTCCTTCAGAAAGGGAAAAAAAAAAAAAAAAAAGAAGAAGAAGAAGAAAAGAAAGCATAAAAGAGAAAAGGAATTAGGAAGAGAAAAAGAGCAATGAAGAGAGCCTGAGATATATAATGATTGAGCCCAGAAGGAAAGATATATAATCTTCAAGGCCAGGAGGAAATAAGGCAGGAGTTGGGCGAGTGAGCAATGGCCTCCTGGCGCAGTGGGAGGGGTTTTCATGTCAGAACCCCCAGAATGATTTCTTTTTAGAAGCAGGGAAAAGGCCATAGAGTCCCAGCACCACCTTTTGCTTAAATCAAGCTTTTGAATTCATGATCATTTCTCTGTGCAAACTCCAGGTTCCAGCAAAGGGGTAGTTCTTCCTGGGAGAGGGCTCGAGTGAAATTTTCCATCCCTAGATTCTGCTGCAGAGGCCCATCTCTGTCACCGGGGTGGGCTCTATCATCCACCTGCCTGTATCTGTTATTCCCATGCCAGCTCCTCGCATAGCACATTCTCCCAGAGAAATTCTCCAGAGAGCATTGGGGTGCACTAGGCCTGGTGGTAAATTGGGAGCTGGGGTAACTTTCAGGAGCAAACCTCTGACTTTGTTACTGCTGCCTTCCTAAGATCTGTACTGTGCAATCGGCAGGGAATCACTCCTGCAAAAGATCAATAAATACTGTGCGGACTTCATTCCTCAAAAGAAAGTACTTAGCACGCCAGATCTGTGGCTTTTCTTTGTCTCTTGAATAGCTACTTTAAGGTGATGCATATAAGCAGTACTCAGAAGCATATTTAGAAGATAAAAGCGATGAATGAAAAATAATTCTCTTCTTAAAATTCTTTTGTTTCTTTATATAAAATCCTAGAGCTGAGATTATTTAGCTTTATGACCTGAGAAATCCACATCTTCTCTGGCTCTCATTTTTAAATGCATGTAAGTGAGAGACACTAGGCCACTGGCCTTCAGACAGAGCGAGCAGGAGGGCAGTCGGTCCTCAGAGGCCCAGCAGCAGCGTTCAAGGACCTGGGGCTCCCCTAAGTCCTGGATTCTTCCCTGTATTCAAATGGAGCAGTTAATCTTTTTCTGTGTACACAATGAAATCCACCAATTCCAAATGCACAGGTTGATAATTTTTGACAAATGTATGTAGTTTTTCATTACCACCACAGTGATAATATATAATTCCATCACTATGAAAAAGTGTTCTAAAGCTCTTTTGCAACAAATTTGCCTATCACTTCTGAAAACAACTGATGTCACTGTAATTTTTTTTAAATTATTAGTTTTTTTATTTGACACAGGGTCATGCTGTGCAGTTCAGACTCATAGTAATCCACCTGCCCTAGCCTCCTGAGTACTGAAATTACGGACATGAGCCACCATGCTCAGCCAGCTCGGCATATAATATCAGGGATCAAACTCGGGCCCTTGCACTTGCCAGGCAGGTTCTTAGACGTCCAAGTTATCTCCCCAGCCCCCTCACTGTATTTTTTATTCTTTCCTAGAACTGAACAACGTTCTGTAATATTCAGTTTTATATGCCAACTTTATTTCACTTAGCATAATATTTTTGAGATTCATCTACATTTTGGGTAGTTAATTTTATTTTATTCATGAGTAATATTTCTTTGCATGGATATACTATAATTCATTTATTCATTCACCAATAGATGGACATTTGGATTGCTTCCTGTTTGAACCTATTCTGAATGAAGCTGCTATGCACATACATAGTAATGTCTTATGTGGGATATATATATATATATATATATCCCACATAAATTCATAGGGAATTTGTCAGTTATATGGTAATTATGTATTTCATCTAGGAAACTGCCAAACAGTTTTCTCAAAATTCCTGTATCATGTTTTGAATTGTCAACAACAATGTATGAGGGTTGCAGTAATTCTATGGACTAGATGACACTTGGTATTTTCAGGCTTTATAATTTTAGTCATCTATTTAGTGGTATTTTGTTGTGGTTTTAAGTTGCATCTCTCTAATGACTAATGAGGTTGGATGCATTTTGATTTGCTCACTTGCCATTTGTGTTGTATATCTTCATCAAATTATCCTTTAGGCCTAGAAACCAAGGTCTTCCTTAAACTAAGCCCAGGACAGGGGAGGGAGAAGACCTAGGGAGGCACACTCATCACTTGCCTGACAGGCACTTACTACTGGAAGAGGCAGAGGCTTGGAGAGAAACTCTTGTGATGTCTTTTTAGGAGCAAAGATGAATGGAAATTCAAGGGAGAACACCAAGAATTCTGGGAAACACCTTCTGGCTTCTCCACCTCCACTCGAGCTCAAAATTGTGCCAAATAGAAAATGAACATTTTGGTGTATTGAGGGTAAACATGACACCAGTAAAACTAATGATTGACCAAATTAACTCAAAATGCCCTAACAGTCAACTGAAACAAAATAAATGCCTATATATTGTCTATGAAAATTAATTTTCAATGGGAATGCATAAATAGATGAGAAATAAATATCAATCTTTAGAAAGCTTCAGGATCCGTGGTATATTAATATACAAAAGAGTAGATGTTAAAACAAGAATATGAGTGACAATGAAGGACAGTGCGAAATTTTAAAAGACTAAATTCACTAAAAAGGCAGCTGTAGATGTGTGTATTCATGTTAATGGTAGAGCAAAAAATACAGGATAGGCAATTTAAAAAGAGTCATACTTAGCTATTAAGCCAAGAAGTACTATGGTCATTTAAAAAGGAAAAGGACATAATTTTGTTTTAAATGATAGTCTTTTCAATAAAGGAGAGATCTTTGAAATCTATGTGGAGAAAAAAGTAAATCCCTAACTCCTCATGTCACACACTAAAAATAACTCATAGACCTAAGTGTAAGAGCTAAAAATAAAAACAGAAGCAAATGCAAAAGAAAAATTGGTAAATTCGATTGAGGCAATAATTTATTAGCCAGTATACTAAACAACAAGTATATTAGTCAATATACTAAAATTTAAAACAAAAGTGGATAAATAAGATTTAATCAAGCCAGGTCGAGTGCTGCACACCTGTAATCCCAGCATTCTGGAGGCTGAAGCAGGAGGATCAATCTGATTTCAAGGCCAACCAGGGGTATAGAGTGAGCCAAGATCAGTGTGAATTACACAATGAGATCCTGTCTCAAGAAAAAATAAATAAAAGATTCAATCAAAATTTTGACACGTTTTTCTTTTATTTTACTTTACATTTTATTTCACTTTGAAGAGTAAAAGCCAAAAAGATGTGGTTCAAAACATGAAAAAGTAATCTACATGTTGAGAGAAAATATTTGCAAAGTATATATTTGTATTTTGGCTGTATTAAAAACTCAGTAAGAAGAGTCACAGCATATTATTTTTAGAGACAACAGCTTTGGATAGATGCTTTATCAAAGAAGATATACATATGAAATGACACTAATTATTCAAGAAGGAAATCCAATTTAAAACTACCATGAGGACCTGTGGGTGTCACTTGGTGATACAGATTATGCTTAGCAAGCCTGAAGACCTGGATTCGATCATCAGCATCCCAAATAATAATAATAATAATAATAATAATAATAATAATAATAACAATAATCTCTAATGAGATATTACTACATACCCACTGCAATGGCTAAAACTAAAAGGCCTAAAAGTGTCACTGGTTGGTGAGGAGGTAGGAAAATTATAACCATCACGTCATGCTTGCCTGATGGGGGTGGAAAGTTACATCTATACTGGTAGAAAGTTTGCCACTCAGAACATTCAACCTGTGCCTGCATGCCAAGCTGGCCATTCTTATGCTTTACAAGAGAAATAAAAGCATACGGCCATACTAAGTCCAATGAGCAGAAGCATGTTTCTAAGTACTTTATTCACAGTGACTTCCAAACTACAAGCAGCTCAAATGTTCATCAGCTGGCTAAAGAAAGCACACATTCACTGCAGCAACCAACAGTCTACTTGTCAGTGATCAAGGAACAAAATGCTGCTGAAATACACTACTGTAGGGCAGGTAAGTTTCAAAACCCACATGTGAAGTGAAAGGTATCAGATATGAGACCGCATTGCCGTCTATAATAATTTGCACAAGCAAAACACAGGTATAACTGATCAGTGGCTGCCAGGAGTTGGGAGAAGAGGACGAGACTGACTGCCCAAGGCAGGAAGAGATTTTGGGGGTGAAAAAATGTTGTCTGTTCTGAATTTGCAATGAACATGCAACAGTATGTGGTATGCTGAAATGAATCTATCTATCTGTCTATCTATCTTTGACTTTATTTTATTCTATTTTATTTATTTTTAATGTACTTAGGACAGGGTCTACAAGGTCTCATTATGTAGATCAGACTCGTAGTGATTCTCCTGTTTTAAGCTTCCCAAGTGCTGGGATTAAAGGCGCACGCCAC
The DNA here is from genome assembly GCA_004027165.1 of Ctenomys sociabilis. NCBI lineage: Eukaryota > Metazoa > Chordata > Mammalia > Rodentia > Ctenomyidae > Ctenomys > Ctenomys sociabilis. The sequence goes on along the minus strand of PVKA01013750.1, from coordinate 2,012 downwards.
CACACCCAGTCCCAATGGCTGTCTCAGCATGCCCTGGGGGTGGGCTCAGTATCGCATGCCAGGGATCAAATCCCAGTCCCTGCATCTGCCTAAGCAGGCACTTCCATCCTCTGAGCTATCTGGCTGGCCTGGTCCTGGACTTTAGATGTTTTTTGACTATACAGTGGTGTGAAATATAGGCCCATTCAGTACAATGCTCTGAAATATAGTCTTTTTACAGGCCGGTGATATGACATCTTTCTCAAGATATGGGGCAGCCAGCAGTAAGCTAAAGTGCCCAGTCAACAGTGCAATCATGACATCAACTTTTATTCTACAGTGTACTGTATGGCTAAGCTAGGACTGGCATGTTAATGCATTAGCACAACTTGTAAGGTTTCAGTTTAGGATGGATTTATTGGGACAGAACCCCATTGTGAGTCCAGATGTGGATGCAGGTGGTTAAAATTAGTGACTTCTATTGGATGTGAGATATATCTCAATACAAAATATCTATCTATCTATCTATCTGTCTGTCTGTCTATCTATCTATCTATCTATCTATCTATCTATCTATCTATCTATCTATCTATCATCTATCTAAATAAAATTTAGCATGTTCAATAGAAGTTTAAATAACATAACAGCTACTGCTATGGTTTAGCTAGGTGTCCCCCAAAGACCCATGTGCCAACAGCCTCGTGAACAGTTATGACACACTGGGAGGGGGATGGCACAACCTTAGTACCTCACAGGAGGAAATTAGGTCATTAGGGACTTGCTTGAGAAGGAGCTAGGAAGATCCCAGCTCCTTTTCTTTCTCTTTTTGCTCTCTGACCACCATGAAGGGATCAGGTTCCCCTACCACATGCTCTGACCATGACAGGCTGCCTTGGCAAAGGCTAAAAAGCAATGGGTCAATTGATGATGGGGTGAAATCTCCAGAACTGTGAACCAGATACACTTGTTTTCTCTTTAAATTGATTATCTCAAGTGTTTGGTGACAGAAATGGAAAGCTGACCCACACAGTTATGTTCAGTATTTACAGAAAGATATAGAAATGACCATTTCAAATAATCCTTTAATTCAAATCTTCAAAAATGGGTTAATACATTTTGTTAAATGGAACTTTTGTTGAATGATTAGACAAAAGGTGAAACCAGAAATATAAAATCGCATAGACACGGTGTCATGCAAACGATCCATGTACGGGGTATTATCTTAAGAGTGAAAATGGTGGGCCAAGGTCATGGCTAGTGGGACAGATGACACCTGGCAAACACAAGGCTCTGAGTTTGATTTCCAGCCCCTGAGAAAGAGTATAAACAGTCACATAAATTGCTACAAGCTCGTCACCTAAGAAGGATTTGTAAAACAATCCAAGTCCCACATAGCTTCTTATAGTTATCTTTGTTCTCTTTTAAAGACTCAGCATTTCAACCTACTAGCAAGGGGCACATTTTATGTTGCTCTTCACTTCATTGTTTTATGCTTTTCTTGTTCATTATACTTTAAAAGCTTGTCATTGCTATTTTCCAATTTCCTATTTAAGCCTCATTTTCATTTTTATATCCTTTTTCCCTAAAAATCATATTTTTTGGCTCTACATTCTTCTCCTGAACATTATTTTGGTCATATCCCACCTATTTGAAAGTGAAGAGTATCTATTTTTATTGTTTTCCAATTGATTTGATTTGAAAATTTTTCTTTAAATGGTCAAAAACCTAAGTGATCTTTATCTAAGTAGATCATTTTTGTCCCCACTCCCTGCCCTACATATGTGTCTTCTTTTGCTCTTCAGTTCCTTCTAATTATGAGTATAGCCAGAGAATCACATCCTAAATGATTTATACTTTTTGCAATTTATTTTAATTTCTTGGTTTAATACATGATATAGTCTTTCCAATGTTTCATGCTTGTTAAATCCTTTGGTGATATCAGAGATGTATTTGTGTGGGTACTAGTGTGGACTATTTGTGTTGCTCAAACACTTGATGTTGGATAGCTGTTTTTTTTTTTTTTTTTTTTTTAA